>MCJB01051574.1:5466-37882 GCA_002018475.1 Nicotiana obtusifolia | reverse complement strand
AATTCAGTAAGTGTATGACATCTTAGGTTCTGAAGCATAGTTCTAATGGTCTCGCTATTATATGACCATCTTCCTGAAAAATGTTCTATAATATTAAGAACTAAAGAATAAATTATATTCTGCACATTCTGGCCATTTTCTATTTTAACGGCTCTAAAATATCAGCTCTTTGACTATTAGTCAAATAATTGTCCCACCAGCCTTTTAATTGGCCAGTAAACCCAGCGATAATCATATCTGCTATGGCTTTCTCAGAATTATTATTCACTTTACAGATAGTACTATACATAAGCATCCTATGCACCTGAATGTAAATCTGCCTATCTGTAAAACCATCTATGTTCCATTCATAGATTTCTTTACCACTATAACTCTGTGAGAAGTAATTGGGCTCAGGTTCTTCCAGTAAGACATCCTGAGGGGTTGGTCTATGATAATAGTAAATCCTTTGTACTGGTTTTCTACCAAACTTCTCTGAGATTTTATTAATCTCATCAGAAAGTTTTTCTTTTCTTTCCTCATCAGAAAGATTTTCTAAATTTAAATGACTAATTTTAAATCCTTCAAATTTCTTATTAAGAAGTTTCTCCAAGTCATCTAGACTTTTCAATTTAAAATCTTTGACTTCTGGAGGTGGTTGGATACTGGCAGTTGCTATTTGCTCCTTACCTTTTATGGTATCCTTGCTACTAATTTTTTGGACTTCTTCTATAAGCTTGTCCAATCTATCACTGATAGAAGATACTTGTTCACCCAAAATAATCACATAGGTATTTGTGTAATTATTCTGAGTCAATATTGTATTTAAATTTCTAGCAGTAATAGTGCCTGTATTATCATAAAAAAAAGATATATATATATATATATATATATATTAGAAATTACTTACCCATAAAGTAGTGATGAAAATCTCCTCAAAAATTGCCTCTTTCCGAGCTCCAAAACATTGTGAGAAAAATAGATTAAATTCTGAAACAAGTAAAAAAACGCAGCAGTTGTCCCAACCTGAATCAAATGGTAGATGATCTTGAAACTCACTTTTGACAAGCCCAAGATAATCCTTGCGTGATTCCACCCAAGATAATCTTTTGAATCACCTAATTTGGCCTTAAAATAAGAGAGATATGATAGTTTAAAACTTATGTACGTATTTAGGGACATAACCGGTAATTTCGGAATTGTTGCACCAGAAAATTCAGCAATTGAAAAATCTTATTTTTAACACCAGAAACTCATCCGGAACCCTCCCAACACAAACTATATATGTATTTCAATCATAAACCCGCTATGAACCTACTCACGCACTCAAAACAACTAAAAGAGGTTGTCTTGGCCCAATGTTTACTGTGGTCAAACTCCAAATCCTTAACTTAATTAGTCTCTCGATCAATGACCCAAAATACACCCGAGCTCCTTGGAACCCCATCCAAATATGCCAACAAGTACAAATAATGTCTCGCCCCGACCTCGAGGAGCGCGACTGACGCTCAACTGAGATACCCTCGATCAAGCAAGCCTACTTGATGCCATCTACCCAACCTTACCCATGAACAATTTAGGAATTAGTCATGAAAAATATACATGAGAAGAGTCAAGTGCTTCACATTCTTTTCCATTAATCAAAGGTAATTCGTTTTACAATTTCAAAAATATTACAAGTTCAAAATTACGAGGGAAAACATGTTTTCCAATTACCAACCATTCTAGTTCATTACCCAATATCGTACACCACCCACAACATGCCAACAGAGCCTCTAAGTACAACAGAAGAGTAGTATGGAAGTGCCGGCAACAAGGCCCCGGCTAACCTCAAAACACAAAATACAACATCAAGCGACATAAGGCCCGAAACAGAGTAGGGCTTACCAAAACCTGCTGGATAGAGAATAACTGCTAACGAGGATCAAGGTTGCTTGCTGATGAACCACCGGCATCCATTGAAGATGCAGCGCCCCCGGCAAAAGGGACAATAGTACATGTGGAATAGTACTAGTATATAAAGCTAAATATCCTCTTTCGAAATATAATGCCAAAATAAAAAGAGAAAAACCATGGAAGCGGCAAGTAACAATTAACAACATCCAAATGCCAAGTTAAAACATAAAAAATTTTCAAAATACAAAAAAAATATTATTTTTGGTTGGGACATCATTAGCACCGATATACCACCGTGTTTTTAGCACAGAGTCTGATCACGCCCGATCGGCTAGGCCATCTCTCCACGAACAATATGGATTGACAAGTGATTCAAAAGAAAAGGTGTTACCACAAGTAGGAACCACCATGCGCGCGACATGGCATCCGATCTCCTCCCAATTGGCTAGGCCGCCTTCCCACATATGTCGTGTAGGTCGGCTTCATCATTTCCAATTCGCAGCTATCATCAGTCTCATCCCAATTAAGGTAAATAATCACATCAATATTTCAATCTCATCCAAAATAAGGGGAATAATCACAATCCACTCATACACCGGCACATGTAGTTTCGGGTATGGGCCATTTCGACCCACCCTTCCTCGGTTCGCTAATGTTACTTCCAAAATATTTTTGTTTGCATACTAGGGAAACAGAAGTACAAATACATTCACCTCATACCCTTTCACACCATATATGTAGTTTAATTAGTACTCTAAACGATTCACAACATTATTATTTCCTTGGCACTCTTGTCCATACGTATGATTCTTCATTCATGGTACGTTGGCTGTATTTCATATTCTACACTTTCATTTCTTTACTTTCAATGGCCATCATCGTAGACATCAACATATAGAACATTCCGTAAATCACAATTTTAGGTTCATTAGTAATGAAGGCTTTCAACACAATAGATTCCTTTCCAAAGAATGGAGCAAAATGACTAGCAATTGAAGCACGAGTTAAAATAATAAACGAGTGACACACCACTTATTCTTGAAATACCTTTTTCCAAAAGGACAATACACAGTTTCAGCTCATGAGTATGTAAGAAATCAAATCACATTGGAAATTTTAATAAAGGAGAGCATGATGATTTATGATTGAAACACGGATACAAATCAAATGCACTAGTTACAACAACCATGGCCATATTTTATATCTCATTCTCACTTCTTTCACATCCAAACATCATCATAGGTTACCAATAATTATGTGCTTTGGAATCAAGACCTCAAATATGTATATGAGCAATATGAGTCTTAAGCACATTGGGTTTTCTTTCCAGGTTAAGCATAGTAGACTTTCATTTGAAAAACTAATTGAAGTCAAAACATTTCAATACAGAAACCATACTTGAACACATTTTCGAAAAGGATCATAATAGGATAGGAACAATTAGAACCCATTTTGAGTATATTCATCTTTCAACACAACACTTACTTGGGATAATCGATTTTATTAGGAAAAACTAGAAACATGGGAATCAGGAACCTGGGCCAACCATACTTGAAACTTACGGGAACATCATGGAATTCGATTCTAAGATAGTAGTTTAGCCAATATACCTTGCTTGAGCTTTCCTTAAGTTACTACAACGTCCCAATGCCTCTAGCAATATCAATCTATAAGAAGATAGTGAAAATCGAATAATAATTAGAAAGATTCTCATGGTGTAACTCTCTTAGGAATTTTTTTCAAACACCTATTATGCAAAATTGACTAAAAAGCTCTACAATCATAAACCCTTCCTCCCTCAACCAATTTCAACAAGAAACTACCCTAAATAGTTCAAAAATCCCACATACTACCACCTAATGTCACATGCATGATCTATCTCCAACTCCACAATCTACTTAGACCCTAAACAACTTGCATGGATTATGTAGGACAAGAACTTACCCGAATAGATGATGGTCTAGTGAGTGGCTTCCATGATTCCTGAAGAGTGGGGCAAGAATGGATGATTATAATGGCTAGGTCTTCTCCTTCTCTCTCTAAAATACTCACACTTCTCTCTAAAATCGTCAGATGTATACTCCAAAATGAGCCCCAAAGGCTTTTAATCAAAATGGGTCAGGTTATAAGACTAGAATATGGACCCTCCGAAATCAACTCTGCGATCGCAGAATGGACCGCAAAACAGATATGCGGCCCGCAAAATAGACCGTGAAAGTTATGCCAAAACTAGGCTGGCCTGGACCAGTCTGTGGCCAGGTCTGCAGTCCACAGACCAATTATCGGCAGTAGAATGGACCGCATAATCACCTATCAAAATTCTTCATGCCAAATCTTTGACGGAAGTGTGGACCGCAAAACAGGTATGCGATTGCATAATGGGCCGCAAAACAACCTTCAAAATCAACTATTTGTCTGCTCAACTTTGCGATGATTATGTGGCCTGTGGAATTTGCGAGGCCTTACATCCTCCCCCGCTTAGGATCATTAGTCCTCCAATGAGGAGTAGAGTCCGCCCCAAACACCTAACATAACTCAACTCTTCTTTCAAACATCTCAAGCCCAGAAATTTGACTAACTCCCAAAATTTTCAGAAATTTCGGAAGAGTTTCCCCAGTATTTAGGCCTGTCCATCTGCCAGAGAATCACCAAAACCACCCTAACAACACACCCACAACTCGTCAAAGCATCACAATAAATATCAGCAGCACTAATCTCAACATTACAAGCATTATATTATCAAAAGCGGTATATGGACTTGAACTGCACATATTTAAATAATAACACATAGAAAGTACCTTCAAACCACAACCATTTGGCTATATAAAAAAGTGAAAATATTTTCTTTCTACAACACTCTCGGCCTTCGAGATGACCTCCTCGACTCACGGACTTCGCCATAGCACTTTAACGGAGGCAATCTCAACTTCGAGACTAGTCTAACAAGGATGAGAATTAGGTACCTCTCATAAGCCAATTATCCATTAACTTCACCTTTAATAGCTTCCATCGGAACGATAGACAAAGGATCTCCAACTACCCTCTTTGACGTAAACACATGAAGTACCAATTGCATGGAGGACAATGATGGAGGACATCATACTCATAGGTTGGCATATTTCCTTCAAGATTACATAAGGCCCAATGTGAACTACACCTACTTTATCTTTATTAACAATTCACATAATATCTCCATGGAGAAAATCTTGAAAATAACCCGTTCACTTTCTTCAACTCTGAATCTCTCTACGTCGAACACCCGAATTTAACTCTTGGCAACCTTCAAATATTATTCTATGATGTGCTAGAATGAATATGACCATATAGTTCCTACCCAGTATGTTTGATCATTGAATGATGCTTCTTCTTTGACATGTTTGAATCTTCAACCCCCGTACATTTAATACAAAGAGGAACGACGGGGTTCGAGGGTTAGCTGAAATTGTTCAAGAATCCATCAATGTGCTGAACAGGCCATTTCAGGAAGTTATATCCTAAGAGACATGAAGGTTACCACCAATAGCGCTATCATGGTTAATCATTGTGATGACATCATTGATTCGACAAATGAGGCATAGAGTTAATTATAACTAGTACACATTGACAATGTAGGATCCATGTACATGATCTTAAGATGTCAAAAGAGTGAGTCATTTTGGACATGTGATATGTGGAAGGCATGATCGGGAAGATAAAGACGTTAGTGTCAGCCATTCTTGGAATACGATGAGTTATGAAAGGGATAGTAGCAATTGTTTCATTCCATATGTGCTTTGTTTGGAAATAGTAAGTCTTAAGGAGAAATATCCAAGTACGTGACACCAGTTGCCTTCTTAAGTGTAGGAAAAATCAGTTTAACTTGAAAGGAGAAGATTCTTGCACCACGTATGTAATAGAGGTTTCAAAAATACACGAAGTTGCATTACACTCTTAACAGTATTTGACACAAGGAAACTATGCCACAAGCCCACGAGGTTGAAAAAGAGGTTGAGCACTTGTGAGGTTATTATTCTGGCAGCTTAACCCTTCCCGATGGTTGATCCTATATGAGAGGACTTGAGATGCGATAAACTTGTCTTTCAAATCAATATGCTCATGATATGTGCCAAAATATGAGACATCCACCAGAAGTAGGGAGGGAAAGGTCGCGGAAAAGCTACTTAACTTTAACCATACACGAGTGAAACCATGTAGCTAGGACATCTCAACATTGGGATTAAATCATGCATTAGTTAGAGAGGTTCTAATGGTTAATATGATGCTCTGGGGAGAGAGACAAAAACTCATATCCACCCAGGGATGTGGAATATTAAGGACAGTAAATCTCCGCACATGACAATGGCATAGTAAATGATTCTAGAAGCCGAGTATTTAAAGATAACGAACCCAGGGAGACACTATAAAATAATCATGAAAGGTTTGCGAATGTTCATAATAAGTTCACCATGGATTTTATGACTTGAAAACTACCCATATGCTACCGGAGGATGGGAAAAACATAAGAAGAAAACATGATGCTATGATAACCCTGAAGGTGCATTCGGTATTAATGGAGAGCCCCCATAAGAATTCTACGAGAAAGGACGTGTTAAAGCAACTCATGGGAGAACGCGCTCTCTCATGGTTATCCAACAAGTGTCGGTAGACCACCAAAATGAGCTTACTAACCAAGGAACACAGTCAAAACATGTGGTAGGGGTGAATTGAGAAAATGAACACTTGTTATGAGCTGGACATGTTTCTGCCATACTAACTTCCAAATTGCAATACTAGGCCACGTCACGGGCAGCTACAATACTAGGAACAAGGTGAGTTACTGCGGAATGGTCCAAGCAGACATGAAAGTCATACAGAGATGGGCAAACAAAAGATCTTCTTACGATGAATTTGTGAGGATCTCAAATTCTAGGGAAACCTTATGCGGACAAGTGACCATTTAAATTGACATGCACACATATGGTAGGTGGTAAGATATGCTCTTATGTTACTGGACAGTAAAAAGGGTTTATGATATTGTTCAAAAAGGGAGTAAAGTGATTGTTCAAACTATATGATCTACATACACAGGAGAGGGAGAGAGAGTGGCTCAAGAAAGATCTCAACACTAGGCTACTTTACATTGGATTCGATACCATGTAGGTAAACATTATGATGTGCATGCACAAGCACAAGTGAGCAGGTGTTATCTATTTGAATCAGAATGTCCTATAAGAAATTCGTCCGGTATAGTCCTTTGTTGAGAATTTGGGGAAGCAAGTGGGAATTATTAACCTAGGGTTATAACTCATTTCAAGAAAATCATTATGGAACTCAATCCCTCAAGAGGTCATAAATAAGAGAATTGTGATAAAGAGGCCTCACGAATAATGCGTCTCGTTCAAAGAGTAGGTACATGCAATGTTTTGTGATTCAGTCTCTTGTTAAGACCATGTTTATGTAGGCTTTTCACTATAGATGTACGTATACAACAAGGAGAAATATATGTGGTGTAGCAAGAAGTGACTTACTTGGTGACTTTAGGTTGACAGGGCAGTACCTTAGCTGATGCCCCTCGACTCAACATCCATAACATACATTGGTACCATAGTGACATACCCCCGAATGACATCCCTATACTTCATGCAACTGGGACGAGGTCCACTAAACTGACGCGCCCCACTGACCTGATATTTACCATTTTTGCATACATCATAAGCATCTCCCTTATCCTCCTTCCAAGCCTTCATGGAAAGAGTAACAATCTCTGTACTGGCTTGCTGTGTGGGCCTTTTGGAATTTCCCAAGCCTACCACCTCTAACACGCTCCTGAGCATGCTCACAACTCGACGCCAAATGTTCCTACCCGATTATCGGGTAAACCGGGCTAGATGTACCCAACCTATGGTATTTGTTCTTCTAGTGCCCCCTCTTGCAACAACCATAACATATTTCAAGAGTCATCCAACATAAACCCGAATGGTGCTTCTTACATATCAAACATTCCGGCTTATTGGTGCCAACAATCCTGTTTCGTTTCTTATGTGCTCTCACCACATGATCTGGTGGCGCGGTGACATTGATAAGAACAAGGGAACTTCCCCGAGCAACTAGTTCTTCCAATTCCTCCACGGCTTGACCCATTCTCCCAACAAACTCTCGTGCAATGTTCCCCAGATTCAATGGCGGGGTCATTCCCTCCTGGCTGCTTCGAATTCATGGATTACTCATCTGAAAAATGAGACATAACGAGGAAATTATCTTCCCATTTTGAGCTCTATCGCACGATCTTGAGTATCAAAGAAGGGTGACATTCCTAAATACCCAAGTAGCCTCCTAATTATGGATGTGGTCGACAACACACCAATAAGAAGGAATTTACTAGAAACGGCTCCGAGACATCCTAGGCCATTTTAAAACCTTAGGCTCTCACACCAAGTTTGTCACTCCCCGACCTCGGGGAGCGCGACCGGCGCTCAACTGAGATACCCCGGTCAAGAAAGCCTACTTTATGCCTTCTACCCAATCTTACCCCTGAACAATTTAAGAATTAGTTGCAAGAAATATACATGAGAAGAGTCAACTGCTTCATATTCTTTTCCATTACTCAAAATTTATTCATTTTACAATTTTCAAAAATATTACAAGTTCAAAATTACGAGGGAAAACATGTTTTCCAATTACCAACCCCTCTAGATTACAAATTCAAAATTACAAGTTCAAAATTTCGACCACGCCCGATAGGCTAGGCCATCTCTCCACTAACAATGTGGATTGACAAGTGATATGAAAGATAAAGGGATACCACGAGTAGGAACCACCATGCGCGCAATTTGGAGTTTGATATCCACCCCATCGGCTAGGCCGCCTTTCCACACATGTCGTGTGGGTTGACTTCATCATTTCTAATTCAGAGCTATCATCAATCTCATCCCAATTAAGAGAGATAATCACATCAATATTTTAATCTCATCGCAAATAAGGGGAATAATCACAATCTACTCCTACATTGGCACATGTAATTTCGGGTGTGGGCTGTTTCGACCAACCCTACCTCGGTTCGCTAATGATACTCCCAAAAATATTTTTGTTTGCACACAAGGAAACAGAAGTACAAATACATTCACCTCATAACCTTTCACACCATATATGTAGCTTCATTAGTACTCTCAACCATTCACAACATCATTATTTCCATGGCTCTCTTGGCCATACGTATGATTCTTCATTTATGGCACGTTGGCCGTATTTCATATTCCACACTTTCATTTCTTTGCTTTCAAAGACCATCATCATAGCATCAACATATAGAACATTCCAGAAATCACAATTTTAGGTTCATTAGTAATGAAGGCTTTAACACAGTAGATTCCTTTCCAAAGAATGGAGCAAAATGACTAGCAATTGAAGCACGAGTTAAAATCATAAACGAGTGACATACCACTTATTCTTGAAATGCCTTTTTCTAAATGGACAATACACACTTTTATCTCTTGAGTATGTAAGAACTCAAACCACATTGGAGATATTTATAAAGGAGAGCATGGTGATTTACAATTGAAACACCAATACAAATCAAATGCACTAGTTACAACAACCTTGACCACGTTTTGCATATTACTCTCACTTCTTTCACTTCCAAACATCATCATAGGTTACCAACAATAATGGTCATTTGGAATCAAGACCTCAAATATGTATATGAGCAATATGAGTCTTAAGCATGTTGGGTTTTCTTTCCAGGTTAAGCATAGTAGACTTTCATTTGAAATACTAATTGAAGTCAAAACATTTCAATACAGAAACCATACTCGAACAATTTCCTTCTTCTGCCAAAAATTTCTACCAACTCCTCAATGCATTGTTCAACCCAAAAAGTCTGTGCCGCGGTAAGCTTGCTCGCTGCGAAGATTAACCACTAACCTTCGAACATATTTTTCTACCTTGGCACTACAAAACCTTAAATTCCTTGGCAAAATTTACGGGGCCTTACAAATACATTATCCAAACTTATCCAAAGGCTCAAAACACCCACAAGAACATCACAATAAAGAAACGAGGCTCAATCAAATAGAATTTCTCTTAAGTTGTTAAATCTTCATTCTTTCAAAAGAGTGTCCGAATCATACTTAGACACTTCAGATTATTTTGAAACTTTGCACATAAGTTCGATCGACTATGTGAACCTTTCCAAGATTTTAAAACCATACTAGGAGTCCAATAACACCGAAGTCAACTCTAGGTCAAACATATGAACTCTCCAATTCTTCAAATTGCCAACTTTCGACAAATAGAGCCAAAACCTTCTAGGAACATCCTAATTCAAATTTTAACATACGCTCAAGTTCAAAATCACCATACTAACCTATTGAAATCCTCAAATCCCGATTCTGATGTCGTTTACTCAAAAATCAAACCTTGGTCGACTCTTCCAGCTTAAGGCTTCTAAATTGAGAATCACTCTATCAAATCAATCCCCAACCTTGAAAATCAAAACCAACCATATACGCAACTACATAATATGAAGCTACTCAAGGTCTCAAATTACTGAAGAAAATGCTAAAGCTCAAACAATTGGTCTGGTTGTTACAATTAAATTTTTTAAAGCGTAAGTATCTTAGAAATTATGTAAATAGCTAGATGATTAATTATTTGAGAAATAATGATCATAATTCTAAAACTAAATTTACTAATAATGATAAATATTTTTAATACTAGTGGCTATTATTATTATTATTAAAAAATACATAATAAAATTTTTGAATAATTCTTTAAAAATAGATTCAACACATTTTATAGAATTATTATCGATTAGGATGCATAATAAACTAACTGAGAAAAGGTAAGGCTAAAATTGGTCGTCAACAAGTGCATTTGGTGTTAGGGTTGAAATTTCGATTAAGTTAGTCAGTTGTGCTCCCGTAGAGCTTCAGGCAATCATGCCAAGCAACCTTCTCTTATTCATTCTTGCATTTTATACCAAGTATGTTGGTGTGTGTCTCAGCTTAGAGGGCTCTCTCTATGGCTATTTGCATGGACATGTATATTTTTTAAAT
This sequence comes from Nicotiana obtusifolia, assembly GCA_002018475.1. Taxonomy (NCBI): domain Eukaryota; kingdom Viridiplantae; phylum Streptophyta; class Magnoliopsida; order Solanales; family Solanaceae; genus Nicotiana; species Nicotiana obtusifolia. The sequence goes on along the minus strand of MCJB01051574.1, from coordinate 26,975 downwards.
CTAACTTATTTTGTGGTGCAAAATAATGGGGACCTTGGGTTATAAAATAATTTCATATGTTGATCAGGGTAGGGGTTTTGTTGTAAGTATTGATTTCAGTCGCAGAGGAAATGAACGATAAGACAGGTAAAATGAATGTGAAGGAAATGAATAGTATGAAGAAACCAAGCTTTATTGCCTTTTCTTTTTTCTTCTCTTTTTATTTTAGGGGAATAGAGAAGGGATTAAAATGTGGGGAATCGTATCCTCATCAATGAGGTGAAAGTTTAGCTAACTAACCGAATTACTAACACTTCCTCCATTGTTTTCTTTTCTTTGTCAGTTCAAGAAGTCTTTTTTTTTTTTCTGATGTAAAATTTTGATGGATATAACCACGACACTGATAGCATAAAAATTCCCTTGGCCTTTCTCTAAAGCAATGTTCCAAATATACTTTAACTCTTTTTGCGCTGACCGAATTAATGACTATACGTGTTTGGGTGTTTGTCCAATTGCTACACAAAACAGCTATTACTTTGAAATAGGCCTTTTTACACAATTAACAAGTTACGAGCAAATATTTTGCTTATGGGAAGTTGATAAAGGGTGAAAATTCGTGTTTTTGAGTATGTTTGCATATTATTTCTTATGTGAGTTGTGGGAGTTCACATCACTTTTAAAGTAAAAATATGCTCATTATGTGTTTCTTATGTGTAGGAATAAACTTGCGTAGAAAAGGATCAAATAGAAGAAAATTTGGAAAAAGAAAGCTGAAGAGAAAAATCTTGGACAGCGAAGCGAGGTTCGCTTTGCTAGACAGGGAGCAGAGCAGTAAAAAATTAGCTTCTCTGATCTGAATTAGGAGAAGCCAATTCGCCCCAACTCAAACCTAAGCCGTATAAACATGAAAGTTAGACATGTTTTGAGGAGAGGACTTTGTGGAGGAAACAACACACTTGGAGCAAGGAGAAGGATTCAACTTCACATTTTTTTTTTCTTCTTTCTTACTACTTTTCCATTGTTATAAATTCTAGTGTTGTAATTTCACATACTAGCATGAGTAACTAATTTCGTTTCTAGGGTTTTGATGGAACCTTTTGGAGGATGAATTCTTGTTACGTTTTTATATAATTGAGCCTTTGAATTTCTCTACTTGTTTAACTACGTGCTTATTTCAATTGATTGAAGAGATCTTAATTAACTGTGCCTATTTATTATGTATTGCTTGAAAAATGGTATATATTTAGGTAGTTGTTGAACAACATCACTCCTAACATATATGAGGAATAAATACGGAGGGCTTAAAGGTGGATTTAGGAATAATAAAGCCTTGACGTGGTCGTAGTGAGCGGTAAGTTAGTGCCAGCTAGCATAGTTCGGGAGAATATGTCTAGTAAATTATTGTAGTTGCCGAAGAGAGAATTACGAAACCTGAAGTGCTCACAATCAATAGAGAATATTTAGGTGAAATTATAGGAGACGTAGCGAGAAAGATTCTGATAATTGTGGAAATCATAACTCTAGGTCTCCTTAATTTTGTCTCAAACTTTATCCTCGCTAGTTGATAATTTTACTGCTTTATAGTATTTGTTAGTTAATTAGTTACAAATAAATATTATAATCTTCATAATTAGGACATTATTTGGCTTGTGTTTCTTGGCGATATTGAACAACTATAGCTAAGCATTAGTTCTTTCTGAGATTCGACTCTGGACTTTTAAGACCGGATTGTATTTGCAGCGGCTGCTAGACTTCTTAGGAGGCATAGTATGGGCATGATCAACTACGGCGCCGATGTCGGGAAACTAATGGTTTATCTGTAGGTGTACATATTTCTAGGTTTCAAGTTTGAACTTTTAGTTTATTTTCTAGTATTTGATTTTTTTTCTTTAGTTTTACCTGTTAATTTGAGAAACATCGCATTGTAGAATTATGCGAGTTTTGATGTTGCTAATTCTACTGTTGACGTATTGTGGAGGAAACCAACTGTGGCAAAATTGTCAAAATATTCCTGAGAGCAAGTTATGTGCACCAGCTTAATCTAATGTGTGGAATGTATGTGATGTTTGTGGTGGTCAAGATGGTCACTTTCGTGGTTGTGCTTATATGTCTTATCCTCCCCCAACCCCTTATTATGATGGTTCTACTTTTTCTTATAAAGTTAATAGGAACAAGGAACAAGGGGAAGTTGACCCGAAGGAGATCAAAGATATGTTAAAGTGCATTGTGGAATAAAATGATGCAAAACAACTGCAGATAGAAATGCAAGAGGCAAATATTCGCAATTTGGAGGTTCAAGTGGGTCAACTTGTTGAAGCTTTTATTGCTCAATAAGCAAATATTTTGGATAGTAGGCAAGAAGAGCATGAATTAGATACCAAGATTGAGGTGCTAATGGAGGAGGTCTGAATAGAACACCAACAATCTATCCAAATAAAATTTGAGGAAGTCGATATTGAAGAAGTAATACTAGAGTCAGCCAAGGACATTGAAGATACAAATTTGGTTGACTCTTGTGATTGGTGTTGAGGAGGTCAAAAATCTTGAAGTTCATGTATTTGAGCGCGTTGGACCTCATTCCAAACACTTATCTACATTATGTTCAGAAGGTGAAATGAGAATTGATCCTTATGAGCATAAAAAGGAGTCGTAGGAAGAGGTAGATGAGCCTTATATTTTGAAATTTTTAAGACCGTCTAGGCAAGGTGACATCCTCGGTCGAGAGCCAAAAAGTGCATGAGAATTTTTTTAATTTTTGGCTCGCAAAAATTTATACCGCCCCAAGAGCATAATCATAAGCTTGAAGCAAAACTTGGGGTTCAATTCATAAGCTCAAGGTGGAGGCAAAAAGTGTCGCAACGATAAATCAGGCGCTTGTTGGGAGGCAACCCTACTTTAGTGCTTTCTTTTATTTTTAATTTTTTTATTTATATCTTTACTGTATTGTTCTTATAGTGTTGTTTTTTGTTTCTCTAGGAGCATGAGAAGAAAGGCTATTGGAAGAAAACAAAAGCAAGTGATATGGTCAAAACTAAGTGAGGGGTGCCCGCATAAAGAACCAAGTCTGAGAGAAGTCTGAGTACTCCATGAGCTGCAAATGCTTTGGCCTTAGGTATACCAGAGAGTTTTTTTTAGCCTCTTGTATTTGTGGGTGTACATTAGGGATGATGCTCAATTTTAAGTGTTGGGTGAATAGATTGTTTGGGTGATTTCCTATGCTATTTTAGTTGTGTTATGTTATGTGTGTTAAAAAAAAGACTAGGTAAAAAATAATCCCTCTTGGTTTTTCTTATGGCCACGATTCTTTTCCAACGGATGACTTTTGAATCGGGTAGTAATTTTTTTTTTGTAGGTCGAATTTTTATAAAGTTTTGGACTTTTTCTAATGATGGATTTCCTATATAATTTTCTTGAGGATTTAAAGTCCAACAAAAAACACAAAAAGATTTTTATTTTTTTTTCTTTTTGAACTGATAATGTAACAGGAAGAAGCTTGAGTAACTTGTGCACTTGACATGTTTTCTATCGAGGTTTAGGTATGGAGCATTTGAACTATGTATTTTCTTCATGGTCTTTGTAATTACATGCCTTAAAAATATGTATGGATTTCTTTTGACACAGAGGCTCATCAATGACTCTTGTGATTAATTTCCGTGTGCTTAAATTTTATGATAATTGTGTTAGTTGCTTTAACTGAGAATTAGGTCCGAGCCGTCCTGAATGAGTCACGTGTATTGTGTGAGATGAGATTTTAGTGTACTCGGTGTCATCCTTTCTACTCTAGGACTTGCCCCGTGTGTGATTTAAAGCGAAATGATTAAATCTTGTATGTTTGGGAAGTGATATAGGCTTTCTTTGATTGACCATTTAGCCTATTTGCCTACATGTGCTAATATTATCCGTAGTCACCCCTTTTGAGCCTGTAGACCTTTTCTTTGGCAACCGCATTACAAGCTGAATCCCCTTTGTTCTTAATCAAATCTTGTTGAACCTTTACCTCCGAAAGTACTTAAGAACCTAGAAGAGTAAAGAAAAAACTTTGGTAACTTTTGAGTGGAATCATAAAAAGGCTGAAAAGGTGCACTTGGGTTTAAAAGCATTACTAGCTGGAAATACTAAATTAAAGAGAGTGTGGGAAAACAAGGAGAAGGAGAAGAAAAAATGAATAACACCTCCCATATCTCTATTTGGGCTAGTAAGTATCTATATGTTGATGTGCTTAATGAAGAAGGGCCTAAATGTATATGGTTTCATGGTAAGGCATTGAAGTGGTCATGGTAAGAATGTGCTTAGAAGTGAAGTATAATAGTAAAGTGCTTAGGAGGGTTAATCACTACTTTCTCAAATATATCCTACTCGTCCTTTAGCCTACATTACAACCTATAAAGTCCTATTTGATCCTAGACTTTGCGAGCTTAAATTAGTAGAGACTTCACTACGGGAAAGCCTATGGTACGAGCTTTGGGAGCACATGAGTTTCTTGCGAGAGTGAGTGAATTCTTTCAATATGTGAGTCCTTAAACTATACTTGAATTTTATATTTGAGTGTACGGAGTGATTACTCTCTTTGCTTTGCTGGTGAGGGCACATGCTTTACGACGAATTGGAAAGGAACTCGTATCCTTAGTTGGTACAAGAAGCAAGTGATAAAGAGAAATATATTAGAGTCAAGTTTTGAGGCGGGGATGTTAAAAAGAGTCACATGAATATTTTTATAATCTTGGCATGAGTTTAAACTTTAGGATATATGAAGAGTGCATATGTTGGGTTCTAAGTTTTGATATAAACCATTGTCATTGGTATGATGCTTGAGTAAGTTTCGAAATGTGTTTCTTTCCTATGCGCTTAATTTTAAGTTGCTCGAGGAAGAGCAAGATTTTAAGTGTGGGGTGGTGATAAAGGGTGAAAAATGCATATTTTTGAGTATGTTTGCATATTATTTCTTATGTGAGTTGTGGGAGTTCACACCACTTTCAAAGTAAAATATACTCATTACGTGTTTCTTATATGTAGAAACAGACTTGCGTGGAAAATGATCAAATAGGAGAAAATTTAGCAAAAGATAAGTTGAAGAGAAAAATCTTGGACAGCGAAGCATGGTTCACTTCGCCAGTTCGGGACCGGAGCAGAAAAAATTAGATTCTCCAGTCCAAATTAGGAGTATTCAAATTCGCCCCAACTCAACCCTAAACCATATAAATATGAGAGTTAGCCACTTTTAGAGGAGAGAAGAATTTGTGGAGGCAAAAACACGCTTGGAGCAAGGAGAAGGATTCAACTTCACGTTTTTTTCTTTTTTCTTCCTATTTTTCCATTGTTTAATTCTAATGTTGTAATTTTACATACTAGCATGAATAGCTAATTTCTTATAGGGTTTTGATGGAAAGTTTTGGAGATGAACTCTTGTTACGTTTTTATATAATTGAGCTTTTAAATTTGTCTACTTGTTTAACTACGTGCTTATTTCAGTTGATTGAAGAACTCTTAATTGATTGTGCCTATTTATTATGTATTGCTTGGAAAATGGTATATATTTAGGTAGTTGTTGAAAAACATCACTCCTAACGTATATGAGGAATCAATACGGAGGGTTTAAAGGTGGGTTTAGGAATAACAAAGCCTTGACGTGGTAGTGAGCGTTAAGTTAGTGTCAGCTTGCATAGTTCGGAGAATATGTCTTTATTATAGTTGCTCGGGAGAGAATTACAAAACCTAGAGTGCTCACGATCAGTAGAGAATACTTAAGCGAAATTATAGGAAAAGTAGCAGGAAGGATTCCGATAATTATGAAAATCATAACTCTAGTTAGTTAGTTAATTAGTTAGAAATGAATATTATAATCTTTATAATTAGGAAATTATTTGGACTTGTGTTTCTTAGCGATATTGAAAAACTGTAGCTAAGTCTTAGTTATCTGTGGGATTCGACTTTAAACGTTTTAAATCAGATTATATTTGCAGCGACCGTTAAACCTCTTAGGAGGCATAGCTAGACTGCTAGACCTTTGTTTTAGAATGGTGGTGGGACTTTTAAGAGATGAAATCTAAGAAGCCCATTGGATTATGCAGAGTTTAGATATATTAGACTGTTTGGTGAATTGACATTTTCAACTTCTAGGGATCGAGAACTTTTAAATCTTCGCTGGACGGCGTAAGACGAGTTGGTGGCGCGCATACCAATTAAAAGACAAAGCAACTCCAGTCTGCAGAAAGCCTTATTACCACGGGACAAAACGCTGACATTATAATTTCATAAGTCACATGCTTCTCACTACTCATTTTAATCTGTCCTAATATTCCATACCATATTTTGTTAAAGCTCGTTTCATATTAAAACAGTAACTATCAAAAGAGAAAAATATAATCTTATCTTCAATCATTTAATTTGTATGGGGTAAAATTGGTTAGTGACAGTTGGACAAATGACAAGGTGACATGTGAAACTGAAGACATGTAGGCTGGGAGTAGGCAAATAGTCGACACAGATTACAAGCACGAGATCGGTACTGAGTGAGTTCCAAAGGCATGGGAGCCAAAGACAAAGAATAGAAAGAAAGACATCGATTTGGAAAGACAACATTCAATGATCAATCTTAACAAAGAATCTTTGTATTAATAACCAACCATTATGCATTCATTAATGGCGATTTTATTCACATTCAAGAGGAGCTTGATTTGAGGATCTTATCTCCCAAAATAGAGCTATAAATAGGAGAATTAGTATCCATTGTAGGACATGAAACATTCTGTATACAAAAGCAAAAATCAGCTCTCATTCTACAAGAGTGCTTTTTTACTTTGTTCACAATATTGTTCTTGTTTCTGCTACCGGAGAAGCTAAATTCATAGCCAAGCTCGTATTCCTTTATGTTTATTTTATAATCTTATTTCTGTTCTTATTTATTTCATATTTCTAGGTCAAATTAGTCCAGGTGTATATAAACCACGTTACAATTATAATTGTACCATTTTACGGGTAAACCTTTTGGCGCCCATCTTAGGGCATAGGCAACTGTGTAATTACTTTAATTCATTTATTTGTTGCTAATAAATATTACTTCCTTTCGTAGAAAAAGAAAAATCGGATGTGATAGCTAACAATGTCAATAATTCCTAAAATGTTGGAGCACACAACATATTGAGGATGTGTTCCAACACGATGAATCAACTAGCGAAATCTGCAATGAAGGAGATGAAACAATTCCAGTTCGTGAAGGTCAAAATTCTCGGCATGTGAGGAGTCCAACTCTTGATGATGCGGATGAGGAACACATTGTTGAAACAGTCAAGATCCTGAGAGAGCAACAAAGCGCTATGTAGGACCTCTCAAGACAAGACCAGATGATGACATAATTGAAGCAGGCACTATTTAGTGATTCAAATAATTCCAATGGAGGAGATCGAATTCCTCCCTACGTCCCTACTAATCAAATAGTTCTAAGAATCGATAACGACGCTGGGAGGAGTTCGAGTTTAATGACCGGTAGTAGATATGGGAACGGCAACAACGCAAATGACCCTTTCAAAACCGAGCTCATGAGATTCATGAAGGAAATGAATGAGCGTATGGATCAAAATACTAAGTAATTTCACGCTCGGACGGATCAGATCTCGGGAACGTCACTAGTGCTAAAGGGACCAGATTTCAAGAATTATATATAGTTGTCGCTCAAACCAAGTGCGGCCCCAAAGTTGATTCCGAAAAGGTTTAAGATGTCGGATATTCCGAAGCATGATAGGACTTTGGATCCACGGGAACATATCAAGACCTACACTATGGCTGTAAAGGGAAATGACTTGGCCCAATGAGAGATCGAATCGGTCTTGTTGATGAAATTTGGCAAAACCCTGCCGAAGGGTGCTTTAACTTGGTAATCTCTTTTACCTGAGTATTCCATTGATGCTTTTGAAATACTTGCAGATTATTTTATTAAAGCTCATGCCAGAGCAAGAAAGGTCCAAGCAAGGAAGGCAGATCTATTCAGCACAGCACAAGTAGAATCCGAACTATTGCGAGAGTTTGTAATCCTGTTTCAGAAGGAAAGGATGTTGTTGCCGGCAGTACCAGATGAGTGGGGAGCGGAAACATGTACAAAGGGTGTTAACCTATTGAGATATGATGCCTCCAGGAAACTAAAGGAAAACCTGTTAGAAATTCAGGCAACCACTTGGATAGATATTCACAATCGCTACGAGTCAAAGATTGCAATAGAAGATCATCAACTAGGTTTCTCGGTGCCTTCCAAAAGACGCAATCGAGATCGGATCAGGTTACATTTAAAGCTGATGTTGATGCAGATCGGAGATCTTCCAGAGGTCGTTTTCAGTATTATGAAATGGTCGATTGGCAAGGAAATAAAGGTTTTCAGTAATCAGATAGGTTTGCTTCGAATAGAAGAACGGATCGCGGTCGGAGTAGCAGAACTTTGCAAGAGAAAGAAGCATCAAGGTCTTCAGATTCAACGTATCCCCGATTATCCGACTACAACTTTAACATCAGCTTGGTAGAACTGGTGTTGATTATGAGGAACATAAAGGAGGCTAGGTTTCCTAAACCAATTCGATCGGATCCTAGCCGAAAGGATCTCAATTTATGGTTTGAGTTCCATGGAACACATGGTCATATGACTGGGGGCTACCGGCACCTTCGTGAAGAGGTGGAAACATTGTTGAAAAATGGTCATCTCAAAGAATTTTTAAGCGATCGGGCCAAGAATAACTATGGAAAAAATTGAGATGTTGTAGAACCATCAAAACTGACTATGAGGTCACCGCGCATGACGATAAACATGACCTTTGGTGGAGACGAAGTAAATGGGGTGACATTTTCGATAGTAAAGAAGACGAAGATATCGGTAACTTATGGCAAGAGGATCAGAGAAGATGCAGAGGATGACATCACCTTCACTGAAGAGGATGCTGATGGACTTATTCTACCGCACAATGATGCTCTAGTAATATCTTTTACTGTTTTAGATTTTAAAATTAAATGTGTGTTAGTTGATCCAAGAAGTTCTACCAATATCATAAAATGGAGAGTTTTGGAGCAAGAGAAGTTAACCGGAAGTATAGTTCCGGCAACAAAGCTTCAAGTCGAGTTCAACTTAACGAGTGTAATGACCCGGGGAGAGATCTTACTGCCAACACATGTCGAGGGAGTACCGAAGTCCAACCTGTTCGAAGTAAGTAGATGGAGACATGGGATACAATGTGATCCTTGGAAGGCCTTGGATACATGAAATGAAGGTTGTACCTTTAACTTATCATCAATTGCTGAAATTTCCTACACCGATAGGTGTCAAGCATATTAGAGGACATCAACCGGCTGCAAGAGAGATGAACGCAGTTACCTTGTCTAGTAGAAAAGGAAAAGAGACAAGCAAATAGCAACTACAAGAGTCGGTGTTCGGTTCTACAATTGTTGAAGATAATGGAGAAGAGGGGCCATTGGATTCTATTAAGTATTGAGGTCTTTTTAGGTACCGGAGAAAATTGATGCAACCAAATCAACCGCTGAGGAGCTTGAACAAGTGGCCTTGTTCACAGAGTTTTTGGAAAGGAAATGTCACTTAAGAATGGGGAGGAGCCACGAACTCAGGTTAAAAATTATTGATTTTCTAAAAGCTAACATCGATAATTTTTTTTTGGTCGCATTCAGACATGACATGTATTCCATTGGAAGTGGCTGTGCACAAACTGAGTTTGGACCCTAACTTCCCTCTGATAAGATAGAGGAAACGACTGATAGCGGAGGTCAGAAATAGGTTTGTTAAAGAAGATGTAACCTAGTTACTAAATATAGGTTCAATTCGAGAGGTAAATTGCCCTGATGTGCTAGCTAACGTAGTAGTAGTACCTAACAAGAATAGTAAATTTAGAATTTGTGTAGATTATAAAGATGTGAATATGGCATGCCCTAAGGAATCTTTCCCCTTGCCAAATAATGATCAAATGATTGATTCTACGGTCGGGCATGAGTTAATTAATTTTATCGATGCATATTCCAAGTATAATCAAATTAGGATACACCCGGAAGATCAAGAAAAGACCTCATTTATCAAATAATTTGGCACATATTGTTATATTGTGATGCCTTTCAAACTTAATAATGCTGGAGCCACTTACTATAGGCTCGTTAATAAAATATTTGAACAATAAATTGGTAAGGCAATGGAGGTTTATATTGATGCCTTGTTGGTTAAGTCTCTTAATGCAAGGGATCATTTGAATCATCTCTAAGAAACATTTGACATTCTAAGAAAATACAACATGAAGCTCAACCTGAAGAAATCTGCTTTCGGAGTTGGTTCCGGTAAGTTCCTAGGGTGTTTGGTCTCTTAAAGAGGAACCGAAGTGAACCCCGATAAGATAAAAGCCATCGAGGTTATCTTGGATCAATTGACAAGTGTAAAGAAAGTACAGAGGTGGATCGGCGGGCTGGCAGCCCTAAGCAAGTTTATCTCGAGATCTTCGAAAAAATGCCATCATTTCTTTTTGATTTTGAAAAAGAAGAACGATTTCGTGTGGACTCCAAAATGCTAGCAGGCATTGAAAGGCCTAAAAAGATATTGTCTAGCCCTTTTTTGTTATCAAAATTGAAGGAAGGAGAAAACTGCTAATCTATTTGGCATTTTCGGAGGCAGCGGTAAGCGTTGTTCCGGTCTGAGAGGAAGAAGGTACGCAATTTGTAGTGTATTATGTTAGTGAAATTTTATCAGGAGCGGAGACACGTTATCTGCACCTTATTGGTCATACCTCTCGTAGTCGCCTCTAAAGATTAGGCCTTATTTTCAATGCCATCCCATAGCCGTTATGACAATGTTCCGTTCGAGGAATGTCCTTCACAAACTAGAACTATTAGGTCAATTAGCTAAATAGGCAGTCGAAGTTAGTGAGTTTGACCTTGAATACAAACCCAGGACTGCGATCAAGTCACAAGTTTTTGCCGACTTTGTGGCTGAATTTAGACTGGGTTTGATGTTGTTAGATGCTAAAGAACAGTGCTAGTATCGGGGACGGTGTCAGGTGTTTGACCTTGTTTATAGATGGATCTTCCAACGTAAAAAGGTTCAATTTCAGGATAGTATTATCACTACTTCGGGAGAAACCCTGAGATAGGCCATTAGAATTGTGCCATTACTAAAAATGAAGCCGAGTACGAGCTTTGGTTGCAGGACTTGAACTAGCTCACAGACTAGGCTCTGAAGTTATCGAAATAAAGTGTGACTCCTAGCTAGTAGTGAACCAAGTATTCGGAATTTTTGATACCAAAGAGGAGCACATGCAACAATACTTGAATAAGGTTCAAGCATTACTTTCCCGGTTCAGGTAATGGTCAATCATCCACATTCCAAGAGAGGAAAACATGGAGGCAGCCGCATTGGCCAATTTGGAGTCGTCCATGAAAATGAAAGGATCTGATTCTGGTGTGATAGTTCAATTGTTGCATTCCGTGTTGGACGTAGACAACTATTGTGAAGTTAACTTAACCAACCTAATTTTGTATAAAAGAAATGAGTTTATAGAATATCTAAGTCATGGTAAATTACCTGAAGATCCAAAAGTATAACTGGCACTATGGACTAAGGTAGCTCGCTACTGTCTTGTAGACGGTCAATTATGCAGGAGAACGTTCCAAGGACTACTGGCTCGGTGCTTAGGGACATCGAAGGCTAACTACATAATGTGGGAACCTCTCCGATGAAGAATCGCTGGTTCTCAAATTGATAATGGCTGGTTATTATTGGCCCCGGATCGAGCAGGACACGAAGGCATTTATTCAAAAATGTGATAAATGTCAGCATCATACACAATTAGTATATCAACCAGCGAAACCTTTGCATTCGGTGGTGTCACCATGGCCATTCACGAAATAGGGAATGGACAAAGTTGGTCCCTTACCACAAAGACCCGGTAAGGTAAAATTTCTTTTGGTTTCAATTAGCTACTTTACTAAATGGGTTGAAGCATGTGCTTACTAAAAGACTGAAGAACGAGAAGTGATTGATTTTATATGGGATCACATCGTCTGTCGATTTGGAATACCAAAAGAAATCGCTTGTGACAATGGGCCACAATATATAGGTTCCAAAGTCACTTTGGTTTTAGAAGGATTGAAGATCAAACGGATCACATCTTCACCACACCACCCAAGTTCTAACGGACAAGCGGAGTCAACAAACAAATAAAAATTCAAAACCTTAAAAATAAGATAGAACATGCTAAAGGCAAATGGTCAGATAAGCTTCTGGGTGTGTTGTGGGCATATCGAGCAATAGTGAAATCGAGCATGGGTTAAACACCCTTTTCACTTGTATCCGGTGCGGAATCTTTGATCCCGGTATAGGTTGGGGAAGTGGCCCTAAGGTATTTCTGAGCAAACGAGGAGACAAATAATGAAGCATTGTTGGTTAAATTGGACTTGTTGGAAGAGCATTAGAATCTGGCATATGTGAAGATGGTTGTACAAAAACAAAGAATGGAAAGGTTTTACAACCGCAGAGCAAATCTTCGATATTTCAAAGTTGGGGATTTGGTTTTGAGAAAGGTAACTAAAGGTACTCGAGAGGTTAACGCCGTAAAGCTAGGACTAACATGGGAAGAACCTTACTGAATTTTGGCTATAACCGGTAAAGGTTCATATCAGTTGAAAAATCAAGATGGAGTTAAATTTCCCAGCAATTGAAATGGAACTCACCTCAAAAGATATTACTGTTGAAGATCCTTGCTAATACTCAAAGTATGTGCTGTAATTTTTCCCTTAGTCCAGTTTTTGTCCCAATTGGATTTTTCTAGCAAGGTTTCTAATGAGGCAGCACTGTAAAGTATACTACGAAGAAAGGGACATCGGCAAAAACAAGATTTCAGTGTTTGAATTCTCATACTTAGCATCCAAATACTGGAGGAGGGGGGAGGAACTATTACACATTAAGGCACAAAAAGTGTCCCGAAGATCGGGAACTATTAGAAATGGGACCTATGTCTTATCAGGACCACAGACTACATGATCAGTCCCATAAAATAAGTTGTACAAGTTAGCTATATGTATTAACAACTTTATTTACTTAAGAAAATGTAAGTTTATGTAAATGTAGTTTTACATATAGAAGGAATAAATCAAAATCCTTTTGTTTTTATCTTATTTCTTGTCAGAATGATAAGTTAATTTATTTTTACGTTTGAAAGTTACTTCAAACTTCAAATGCTTGTTCCGGAATGAGTAGGAGACGTCCTATTCAAGAGCACCGTAAACATAAGGCCCTCTCTTATGAAACCCTCATAGTCAAATGGTAGATTCCGGAAGTGTGAATGCCCGGAATAAAACACTATCGGATGTGAAAAGAATTTCCGAAACTTTGTCAGTTAAATGAAAAAGAATATTTTTTGCACAACACTTAAGCAAAAAAATGTCTTTAATTAATTAAAATGCCAAACTCAATAAAGAATTTATGGCATAGTTACAAAAGAAAAAATATATACATCCGTACTTTTTGCTGCCACAGCCCGAATGGAGAGAAGAGTCTTCGTTTTCCTTTTCAGGAGAAGTTATTCCGCTTCCAATTCGAGGCCTTCATCCTTGTCTTCTTCTTCTTCTTCAGATTCCTCTTCGGTTCTCGAATACTCATAGATAGTGTTCGAAGAGTTAGAGGCAGCGGGCCAAGCTGGGAGGTTCTCGAGAGCAGTTGTCTCCAATTCATGAGCTTTTGGCAATGCAGTCATTTATATTTTCATTGCCTTATTTAGCCTCCTCGAAGGTTTTCCTCTTCGTGTGATAAATGTCGTAGATTTTCTCAAGGAGGATAGAATCTTCCTAGTCTTCAAGTTTAGCTTGGAGTTTCCCAATTTTTGTTTGGAGCCTATCATTTTTAGCTTTTATAATGTTGATCTTAGAATCAAGCTCAACATTGATTGTCGCATGAAGTTGGTTCTGCTCCTTGACCCATTGGAATATTTCTTTAATTTTGGCTTTCTTCTCCTCTGCAGCATTAGCCTCTTTAGATGTCAAGTGTGAGTCTGCTTTCATGTTATTGATTTGGTCCATAAAAGCAGACTCACGCTTGGCCACTGCAGTTACGAGATCATTATTTAGCCCATATGGCCTTCGCCTCCTTAATATCTTCATGTAATTGAGAGGCTTCTTGACTGTGGGCCATTCTGTCTTATTCGGATTGCTGTAGTCGAGCTTCGAGCTCACCCATTTGAGCAATTATTTCTTTTAGCACCAAAAGGCGCTCGACAAACTGATTCTGTTTGGCCAAAAGCTGATCTCGTTCTAAAGTAAGTTCTTGTTTTTCCAACATCAACCTTTTGCATGACCTTGGAAACAAGAAGGTTGGCCTGAAAAGGTTAAACTTAAGGTTATTAATGCAAAGTATAATAAATGGAAAGGGGATAGAAAAAGGTTAGGTTGATACATGCGCTGAACAATGCATGCTATTGTTTAGCAGACACTCCGCAGAAAGAGAGTCCATTTTTCTCGAATCTTTTTCTATGGCAAACGGCTTCAGATAGTTGGCAAGCTCCACCGGCTTGGAAAGTACGTGGCACTCATTCAAGACCATGAGGATGACACTTCATTTGCCACTGATGTTTTAAGTGGGTACCAGGAATGTATTCCCTAGATTCTCGTGATCAGATGACCGTGGGGAAGGAACGTTTATTGCTTTTCCAGTTGGGGCCAATGTAGAGGTAGCAGCTGGTGTAGAAGGAGATGCGGTTTTAGATGGCTCAAAATTTGATTGTGGAGGTACCTCCGGGGTAAGATTCCTCTGAGTGGACACATCAACAGGAGCCCGAAAGCAGGACTTAGAGTTTCCAATGAATTCCTTTTTCCATGAAGAGTCCTTGAACTTCTCCCGGCTGTGGAGTTTGAAGCTCACCCGACTGAGCAGCTGGTTGAGCTACTGAAGATCTTTTTCTACTCTGAGGGGGAGCCACTTCATCATCGGTTCCTTCATCATCAAGGACCACTATGGCAGGTCCGGTTGGTGTTTCTTTCAATTTCTTCTCCTGACGCCGAAGAGGTACTTTTTCTCTTTGGTTCTTTATCTTTGGGCTGGGGACTCAGGGAGGAGGCGCCTTCACCGAAAGCAAGAGTATATTCACGAGCTCTCCTCCGGTGAAGGACATTTTGTAATGCCTGTGGAGCTTCCTCCGGGTCATCAAGAACCTCAACTTCAGGGTAGACAACGGATCCCTTCAAAAGTCCTGTGTTTTGCAAAAAGAGAGTTAACAAATTGATTTTGAGTCATGCTAAAAGATGAAAGAAGGAAGAAAGAACCTTTACTTACCATGATTTTTGGCTTTCCAATTAAATCTAGGAGCCATTTCTTTCAACCTTCGAAATTCTGGTGTAGAAATATCTAAACTTTTCTGTACCCATTGGGCCAAGTTCTGAACCCGTGGTGGTTCCCAATGAGTAGCTGGAATAAGTAAAATGCAAAGTTAATGAAGGAGGAAAGTCTTTTTAAACATGAAAAGGAAAGAGATATCTGAAGACTTATGAAGAAGATTCCACGATTCAGGATAGCAGGTGTTGTTGTCGGGAGAATATCCCTGGTAGCGATGACAATGAACTGCTCCATCTAGCCACGATCATTCTCATCATCAACACTAGTAAGGAGGGCATGGTGTCCGCGTTTGCTAAGCTTTAGCAAACCTCCACGGAAGATCTTCGGGTAGTAGAGGTTGATCATGTGCGAGAGCTAGGATTTCCTCGGTCCCGGAGCATAATTTTCTGAGGCAGGCCACTGTACGCCAAATCGATGAACCTAGTTGGGCCAAGCATACTTGATATCAATGGCAGAATTCTGAAATTATAGGGTCGATTTCATTAAAAAATTCTAGAGTGAGGGGGTTTGTATGAACATACATGATCCCTAATTTGGAGAAGGTGACCCTTTCCACTTTATTAGGGGCAATGATGTCAATATCATTCCAATCGCAATCCCTCTTCACAACAAGAATGCTAGCAAGACGTGTGGAAGAAGTGTATATGTGAACATGCTAGAATCTGTCATTTTCAGGATTAATGAGTTCTTTTTGGACTTGAAGATCTAACTGGGAGTCAAGTTGGAGAGGAATAATGGTATTAACGGTAGGAGGTTCGGATTCAGCATCAACCTCTTTTATTTTGTTCTTCTTAGGGTCTCCACCAAAGACAAGAGAAGAGTGTCCGATGACAACGGTGTTAGAAGAGATGGTGATGGTAAGAAATTCAAGCAGTGAAATTGTACTAAGAAAGAGGAATTTTGCAAAATGGTTCTAAGGAGATTCAAAGAAGAAGAAAGATTTGTAAAAGTGAATGGTAAAAGTGAAGAGTAGTAAGGAGATTTATAGACGGCAAAAATCGTGGTTATGATTACCTCGAAAACTGACGAAAATATTTGCCGAATCACGGAATAATACGTGTTCAGGTCATTAAATGCGAGAAGAGTACATCCTTTCAAGTGTCAGAAACTGCTCAGGAACTTTCCTGCCAAGAAAAAAGGTCTTATCTACTTCGCGGTAACACGAAGTTGAGTCACCGAAAAGTACGGGGACTATCTGTATGGGGTAAAATTTGTCAGTGATAGTTGGATGGATGACAAGATGACACGTGAAACTAAAGACAAGTAGGATGGGAGTCAGCAAATAGTTGGCACTGGATACAAGCATGAGATCGGTGCTGAGTGAGTTCCGAAGGCATGGGAACGGAAGACAAAGATTTGAAAGAAAGACATCGGTTGGAAAAGACAACACTCAATGATCAGTCGCTACAAAGAATCTCTGTATTAATAACCAATTGTTATGTAGCCATTATTGGCAGTTTTATTCATATTCAAGAGGAGCTTAATTTGAGGATCTTGATTCCCTAAATAGAGCTATAAATAGGAGAATTAGTATCCATTGTAGGACACGAAACATTATGTAAACAAAAGCTAAATTCAGCTCTCATTCTATAAGACTACTCTTTTACTTTGCTCTTAATATTGTTCTTGTTTCTGCTACTGGAGAAGTTAAATTCATAGTCATATTCGTATTTCCTTTAAGTTTATTTTATAATCTTATTTTTGTTCTTATTTATTTTATATTTTTGGGACAAATTAATTAACGTCTTTATAAATCACGTTACAAATTCACTTGTATCGTTTTACAGGTAAACATAATTGTTGATAGTAAGGGCAATTGTGATACTTTACGTGTCTTTAGCTTATTTATTAAAAGTCCTTTTTCTCACATATATAATATGGAACAACGAGAATGTTACATGACTCCGTGTCTCCGTCATGCGCAATACTCTTGGTTGATTTCTTTCCCTCGTCGTGTTTAATGGGTGAAGTTTTGACTTGACTTTAACGAAGTCAAATTTACATTAAATAAGAGTTTAGGTCCACTTGACCAGACGAGTTTGATCTAGAATCCCCAGGGCCTGGACTGCTATGACATATTCTTTGGGCCAATCGGCCATGTGGACTTGGGATTCAATTAAGAATAAGGAGAAATTACTATTATTTTGTGGTTATTAATTTTTTGTAGCTATTATAAATATAATTATTTTCTATAGCTACTATTTAGCTATTATGGTTGTGTATTTGCTGTATTCGCGCGGCTGTATTCATGAATACAGTAGCAAAAAGCGCCTAAAATTAGGGCAGTCCAGATGTACGCGCATGTATTCACATGTATTCGCGCTGCTGTATTCATGAATACAGCAGCAAAAAGTGCCTAAAATCAGGGCAATCCAGTTATACGCGTATGTATTCAAATGTATTCGCGCCATGTATCTATGAATACAGTAACGACAATCACCTTAAAAATAGCTATGTTCAGCTGTTTAATAACATAAATAATATCAATTAGCATGATACACTCCTAATATAACTCAACGAAATTAATTCTTACATGCCTCATTATCAATCCAATTAATTAATAATTTTTCAGTTGTATATAACTGTTGTATTTAGTATTTAGTGTGTTTCAATATTTTTTGTACTGTTGCATTTATTAGATTCAATGTTTGTATTTACTATATTCGCTATTTTATGTATATTCAAATGAATTTATATTAGCAGCATTTTAGTTATTCCTAATACATGTTATTACTGTTGTATTCAGTATATCTCATTGATTGTATTCACTGTATTTATATTTGTATTTAGTATATTTTATTGTATTTCATTGTATTTTAAAATTAAATGCATTCACTGTTTATATTTTGCTCTATTTTAATATTTCTATTCAGTGTATTTCAATGGTTATATCCTGTATTCATGCATGAATACATGTGTATTTAGCTGTATTAAAAAAATACAAACCTTTAAAAAATATAAATACAGACAAAAAATAATGTACTTATGCAAAAATACAATGTATTTGAGTGAATTTGTACATAATACAATATGTTTGTATCATTATATGTGACTAAATAGCAAAGAAGGGAAGAAAGTTCGCCAAATATGGCATTTTCTGGCCAAGAAAAATATTGTATACATTGTATTAAAACTAAAAATGGAGACGAACAAAAACCCCGGCCCTCAAATCTTCTCCGACGTAAAACATATTGCAGTATCCGTCTAGAGGAATCCATTGCAATATCCGGCGTGGAGAAAGCCGCAGTGTCTTTCTTTCTAATATTGCATTATAAATCCATTACAAATATCCGGCGTAGAAACTAAGCAGTACAAAATGTCTGGCGCATAAACTAAGCAGGTATTCTGCTCGAACAGAGAGAGAAGGAAGAGAGAAAGAAAGAAGAAAATCTAGTTGAGATTTTGAGAGAGAATCGTGTGTTAATTGAAAGAAAGAGAGAGAAGGAAGAGAGAGAAAGAAGAAAAAATGTGAGAGAGAATCTTGTGTTAATTGAAAGAAAGAGAGAGGAAAAATATAAATAGCATATTTCATGCCTCAATGGTAGTATATACCATAAATACCTATTTTGCTATAAAATATAAAAGGTAGCTATAGAAAATAATATTTTAAAATAATTGTGGTTTATAATAAATAGGATGTATACCTTTGCTATAGGAGGTAAAATTTCCTTTAGAGAAATTATTAATTATGTTAGCCCATAAGTAAATTAGTAAGAAAATTAACCAATTCATAAAATATTACCAATATTAGTTAAATGCTACCGATACTAGCTAATTAGCTATTTGTAGCCAAAAAAAAAAAATTTTCTTTCTTTTGAGTGGATGTTGTTGCAGTAGATTGGGTACATTTTAAGGAATTTGGATCTCAGTTTTGTGATAATTTGGTGGGGTTTTGAGGTAGTTTGAATTGAAAAGTCAAAGTAGAAGATGAACCTGGAAAAGATGAAATATGTATCACGTTGTGTATCATTTGTGTATCACATACGTATCATATTTGTATCAAATGTGTATCACATGTATATATGTGTGAGAGTTACATGCGCGATACATGTGTCGCAAAAGAACTTTTTAAATTCGATTTTAACAACGAATTTTGATACCAAATCACCTTCGATGTTCCTCAAATTTCGTATATTGACTCATCTTTAGCTTTCAATGAATTTCAACATACCTATTTCCCTTTTTGCTTAGGTTTTTGGAATCTTTTTTTTTTTCCTTTGTGTTTCATCAATTTGTTTGCTATCTCATCCATAAAATTTTCTTTTCGTTTTGCATCTAATGTTGTTGATCACGCTTGAAAATATGGAGTAGATCTTTACGTGTGATTTTTGAAGAGAAAGAATCCTTATTTATCTAGATATTCAATTTTTATATCACTACTAGAAAACAGGTAAAAAACGACCGAAAAAAGCGACCAAAGTTGGTCACAATTTGCCCAAAAGCGACCAAAATGGCCTGGTCAGTATTTAGGTGGTCACAAACAAATAGCGACCAAAGTTGGTCGCTAATTTGCGACCAACATTGGTCTCTACCAAAAATGGACCAAACATTCCGGAAAAACATATAGAGACCAACTTTGGTCGCAAATTAGCGACCAAAGTTGGTCCCTATTTTTTTTTTAAATTAATATATTCTGGAAAATAGCGACCAATATTGGTCGCTAAATTAATTATTTTTTTTTAAATTCTTAATAAGCGACCAAAGTTGGTCGCTAATGAAAAAATTAAAAAAAAAATTCAGCAGTTAGCGATCAACTTTGGTCGCTAACTGCTGAATTTTTTTTTTAATTTTTTCATTAGCGACCAACTTTGGTCGCTATACTCCTAGATTTTAAAAATCTGGGTAGTTTAGCGACCAAAGTTGGTCGCCAAAGTTAAAATTTAATTTTTTTTTTATATATTTGCGACCAACAAGCGACCAAGGTTGGTCGCTAATTTGCAGTTTATTTTTTTTCCAGCAAAATAGCGACCAACTTGAGACCAAAGTTGGTCGCTTTTTTTGGTTCATTTTTTTCTAGAAATTGCCTGTTTTGGCAGCTACACCACCTGCCAGCTTACCAAATTCCTAAAATAGGCAGTTTATGCCATGAAAACAATAATAACGACAACAACAACAACAACAAACAATAACAACGACAACAACAATAAACAACAACGAGAATAACAACAACAATAAACAACATCATTAAACAACAACATTAAACAATAACAAGGTATAAAGTTCAAATGAACTTATACATTATATAAGCTGTTATTACAATTCAACGTCTACTAATGTCTACATCATGAGTGTCATCGTTGGATGAAGTGTCATCATCAAGATTATCATCCGGCGATGATTCACGTGATCGGGGAATCGGAAAAAAGCCAGAAGCCAAGAGAGATTTGAGCTGCTCTTGTATGGCAGCATACTGAGCATCTCTAAGCTTTTCTCTTTCTGCTCTAACCTTCTCTCTTTCCTTGGCAGCTTCTAGCTCGGCTGTGAGCTTTGCCAAATTCTCCCGCATAGAGGAGCGGCACTCCTCATCAAGTTGCTCCGCTTGCGAGGAAGTGCCTATTCCTTGCATTCCACACCTATAGCGGTGGAATTTCTTAGCGGGAAGCCCGTATACCTTCCCCCCTTTTGGACCGCCAGCAGCCTGCGTCCATAGTTTTTCAGCATCCTCGTCCGACGGTTGGATTGGTTCGCCTGATGAAGATGGTGGCTGGCTGTGTACAAATTCTTCCAACTCAGCTGTGAAGCGACTCTATAACAAAAATTACATAGAATTAGTATTCAAAAGTTATATAAAACTAAATCAAAGTACTTAATGAAAATTGAAAACTTACATGTACAGCCGAGGCTCGGTCCTCGACCCACCTTTCTTCATCCGAATCTTTCTTCTTCTTGACAATATGAGTTTGCTTGAATAACTCATCTTGCCTCATCGGACGGCCTAACTTCCTCTCCTGAAAAGTCATAAATTTTAGTTAATAAACAGATTAGACGTTGAAAATTAAAATTAAATTAAGCAATCACATACCATTTTCCTCTTTATTGAACCGAGGCTGATTGCACCTCCAGTGTGCAGAGAGCCTCCCTTCTCCAAAGCACGAGCTTTCTTTCCTTGCTCGCTCTTCTTTAGGAAATCTGTGGCTAGCCATTGCCTTTGCAGATCATCCCATAGACGATCTTGCAACCA
>MCJB01051573.1:0-28229 GCA_002018475.1 Nicotiana obtusifolia | reverse complement strand
GGACGCTGTTCTCGGGATCGGTAGGCAGATTCGCATTGATGGCCACATCTGAGCTAGCGTTGATCGGGTCTGGGATCGAAATTTCGCTGGGATCGACAGGTAGCACCTCGTTATTAGGTACCAAATTGTTGTTCTCGCCGTGGTGATCGGACTCAACATCCAAATTTAGAGATGTAGATTGGGAGTTCGACATTTTGAACTTTGACCTGGAACTAAGACACTTCAAAGAACAAGTGTAAAATAGGGCGCATTATAAAAATTTATATCAAATTGCTACTATTATCCTTATCCCCACGGTGGACGCCAAACTGTTTACCCTAAAAAATGGATAACAATTAGATTTGTAAGTGGTTTTAAGGATATGTGGATTAATTCGATACAAATGATAAATCGCGTTAGATTAATCAAATAAAAATATAGTAAATTCAAACCACATGAGGAGGATAATTTCAACCTTGATGAAATTTCCACCCTCGATCCGGATTCACAATGGCTAGCACTGGTAAACGAGAATAAGAGCTATGAATAACAGTGAAAATAACAGTATATTGCTTTGGGATACGTGTTACAATGTGTTCAATGAATAATCAGACTCCCCCTTTATATAGTAGGGGAATCCTACTCTAGGTACAATTCCATAAAATGTAAAAATCTCCTGTTTAACTAATTACTGGGTTTCCATCAGTACGTGCCGAGATCTGCGCCGTGATACCCGTTGGTCACGGATATTACGGTTTTTCGTTAATCGTGTTCCATTGCCCAATAATGCTCTCCAAAATCTTTTGGGATTTGGACCGATCCCGTGGTCATGGCCTCGTTATACTCGAGGACGGGCGTCATGCCCCCGGTACCTGACTCGACGAGTTTCTTACCTTGATTCCGGCTCCTAGTCATCACATTCCTTACTCGATTTATTTCATCGGGAACCGGACCGACTTATGGGTCCGATTTTACCATTATACATATATGCTATCCAATATTGAATTTGGTAATACAATATCATAAATGCCATGTAAAATGTACTATTGCTTAATCGGAAACGAAATGTTGACTCGTCAACCAAAACGCACTATAATATAGTATCGAATTTTACACTCAGATTAATTTCTCAAATCGGGATAAGCAGATGACGCCTGAGGAATTATAGTGTTGTACAATATTTTACGGATAATTTAGAAACCACCCTCCAATTTTAACTTCGTAACACTTAGTTTTAATGTGTGGTTTGAGATATTATACTCAAATCCCTTAGATTTGACTTTTTATAACCGAATCAGTTTTAAATGATTTGACTTAGTTTTCCTTCTGTACTACTCACTCTAATTGCAATGTCCTTCATTACCTGAAAAGGAAAATAAGAAAGAGAAAGCAGAGGGCGGCTTAATAAAGAAACAAAAGTCAGATCGTTGAAAAACTACAAAGTAGCTAAGAATTAGTTGAAGTAGATGACATTTGCCATAATCATACGCCAAAAAGGAGAATAGAATAGAACAATGTAATTTAATTTGGATTACTCTAACTGGCTTCTTGTATGTTTGCTACTTTAATTTATATTTTGAATCCCATTAGTGAAATCTTATTTTTGCCACGGGAGGGGAGGTTATTAGAGAAAAAGAGTGCATAGCCAAACCTTGGATACTTATGCTTAATAATTAAATAGGTGGCGATTCACGGAAATCAGGCTCAGATGTCACTGAATCCTATATGCTGATGCTATTTCTTGGAACATAGCACCCGAAAATCAGTCAATACTCGTTATGTTCTTTCATGCTTATGAAAGACTAAGATACATATTTCACGGACCAAAAGCTATGAATTTTCCTTTTTCATGGACCAAAATCTATGAAAGGAAAGCTCTTTTTTAGAAGTTAAAAATTGTACGTAATAAATGAAAGGCACGGGTAAGAAGTCATATACCTCAGGCATATGGCCAAGGCCAAGAAATTTATACCAGGTGCTAGCTAAAGATAAGTCTTGTTCCATCTATTGAGATGGTGATTCCTTCACTTAGTTATCCTCGGGCTCGGGGAAGCTTTAAAATGCTTCTTTCGCATATTATTTTGCTTGATAATTAGATAATTTCTCAAGTGCTTAAACGCTAGCAGCAATAACATCTTGATCATCTTCCTCTTTAGTTGTTTTAGAAGATAAGGGATCTACCCTTCCCACCTTCTGATGATGACCAATTCTTCATCTATTGATGGCTAAAAGGAGGGCCTCATCTGATATTCCTGCAGCATTCACAGTCGCTGATTCTGCCATAACTTTGCATTTCATAGACTCGAAACTTATGGTTAAAGAAGTTGCATGTAAGAGGAGAATGGTAGTATGAAAACTAACGTTTATTTGAGAAGAATTAACTCATCAATTTGCTGCAGTCATGATACAGTTTAAATACATACAAGAGACCATCGTGGATGAACAATATCTACGGCCTGTGATAATCCTATTTACATGAATGAGTTATCTACAAGGATGAGTTACTTATCCACTAGAGGCCTAGTATAACTCTCCTATTCCAGCTCTTACTCCCCCTCAAGGTGGCGCATATGGATTACAAATGCCCATCTTGCCAAGGAATGTATGAAAATCTCGTTGCCCCAACGCTTTAATGAACATGTCTGCTAACTGAGCTTTTGTTGAAAGATGACAAGTGACCAAGTTACCTGAGGCAATACGTTCGCGCACAAAGTGACAATCCGCTTCTGTGTGCTTAGTACGCTCATGAAAAACAGGATTGGATGTAATATGCAATGCAGTCTGGTTATCACAAAATAACTCTGAGGCCATTGTTTATGGTACCTGTAAGAAATTTAAAAGCCCTCTCAACCAAATGATTTCACTCATTGTGTTCGCCATTGACCTATATTCTGCTTCAGCAGGTGACCGAGAAACCTTGGTTTGTTTCTTGGATTTCTATGCTACAGTGTTGTCCCTAATATTACAAAGTATCCTGAAACAGATCGACGAGTCATTGGATAGCTTGCCTAATCTGAGTCGCAATATGAACTGCAAACTATTATTGCTGGGCAGCAATACTCCGTGTCCAGGATTGGTTTTTAAATATCTAAGCACCCGAATAGCATTTGCCCAATGGCTTTGTTTTGGATTCTGCATGAATTGGCTTAAAATATGGATAGTGTAAGTAATTTTTGGCCTGGTAATGGTTAGGTATAATAATCTCCCAACTAACCTCCTATATTGAGATTGATCGAGGAGGGGTTCACTTTACTCTTCTGACAGTTGGTGACGTTGCTCCATGGGAGTAGAACTTGGCCTAGCCTTTGATAATCCAGCTTCTTTAGGTATGTCCAATACATACTTTCTTTGATTTAGAAACAATCCTTTGGTGACCTTGCAACCTCAATTCCCAAGAAATATTTTAGCTTGCCAAGATCTTTGATGTGGAAACACTGGTTCAAATAGCTTTTAAACTCTCGCATTGATCCGCATTGTTACCAGCGAGTATTATGTCGTCTACATATACCAATACTGCTAAAAATGTCAAGCCTTGCTCATAAACAAATAATGAGTGTTCGAGTCGACATCTTTGAAGCCATAATCTTCCAAGGCCGATGATAACTTTGCAAACCAATTTCTAGATGCCTGACGAAGACCATAAATTAATTTTCTCAATTTGCAAACTAGCTGTGGATCCTTGGGCTTATATCCTGATGGTGGTGTCATGTACACTTCTTCATCTAAATCGCCATGTAAGAATGCATTGTGCACATCTAACTGATAAGTCAGCCAACCTCGGGCGACAGCAACAGCTAGCAGATAACGGACAGTATCCATTATTGCAACGAGCGCGAAGGTTTCATTGTAGTCTTCTCCTTCCAAATATGCTTATGTTTTCTCTCAACTCTTCCATTTTGCTGTGGTGTTCCTACACAAGAAGTCTCACAGATTATCCCTCTCTGTTTGTAATATGATTGCAAACAACTACTTATAAATTCAGTCCCATTATCACTTCTTACCTTTTGTACTCTCAAACCAAAATAGTTTTCAACTATGGTACAAAAGTTCTTTATTAGGTTACACGTTTCACTCTTTTCCTTAAAAAGAGATACCTATACATCACGACTAATCATCCACAATTGTGAGAAAATAGTGCGTAGGGTCGAAGGAGTCTTGTATCTTCCCCATAAATCACAGCGAGTTAATGCAAAAGGTCGAGATGCTTTATTCTTATTAATATCAAAAAGAGCTCTTGTTTGTTTTGCTCTATAGCATACATCACAAAGACAAAGTAGAATCTTTATTAAAATTAACACCAATTAAACTAGATATCTTCATGATGATATTATGTGAAGGATGACCCATCCGTGCGTGCCAAAGACTCTCTTCATTCCTTTGAGTAGTTACCAAATTACAGCTTGATACGATGCCCTCCAAGTAGTAGACACCATTGGCGAGATTACCCACTCCAATCTGTTTCTTCACAGTAAGGTCCTGTATCAAACATCCATTGGAAAAGAAGATTATCATATATGCACTATCTCTTGCAAGTTTATGGACAGAAATAAGATTGCAAGCAAAGGAAGGTACTAACAACACATCAATTAGAGTTAAATTGCTTTTTATCATAGATGTTCCTGCTTCATATGCTTTCAACTTATCTCCATTGGGCATGAGAATGTCTATTGGTGGATGCAATTTATAGATATTCCTCAAAAGTGATCTGCGTGGAGTCATATGGTAGGACGCTCCACTGTCAATCAGGCAACAATTATTAAAATTTGCCTTACCACTCATTTGTGTTGAAATCTAATCCTGTTATTGCTTCTCCTTAAATATGTTAAAGAGCTGATTTATTTTCTCAATAGTGAAACCGGCTATCTGTACCTCAGTTTGGTTCTCGATGGAGTCTTGAACCGATTGCGTGTTGATAGAAGCAACATGTGAAGCACGGGCGGTACCTCCCCTAAATTTGATCGACCCCTTCCATAGCCTTTAGCACCAGACCTTCGAGTTTTCTAGTTTGTCGGGTAGCCTATGACCTCAAAACATTGGCTTTTTCTCATGACCAATCTTTTGGCAGTGACCACATCTTGGTCGTTGGTTGTCTCTGGTTCCTCCTTTGACTGGTAGTATGTTGCCTAATACATGAAAGGCAGATGTTTCCTGCTTCGTCTCTCTTTGAGATGCGACATTTTGTTGGCTTTCTTCTCTGATCATCATGGCATATGCCTTTCTTAGATTAACCATTGGCTCAGCGTTTAAGATCTGGGACTTCACAGAATCATAAAGTAATTGAGTCCCATAAGGAACTGATAAATTCGTTCCTCCTCTTGTCTTCGTTGATGTTCCTGCTTAGCTGCACAACTGCATTCTGGCAGCGGGTCGAGGTCATTCAGCTCATCCCACAATGACTTTAAATTTGTGCAATAGCTTAATACGGTTTGTCCATCTTGTAGGAGTAGGCTTATGTCTCTCTTAATCTGGTAGATCCTTGGAGCTTTCCCTTGAGAGAATCTCTCTTCAAGATCGATTCAAACCTCTCTGGCAGTCTCGGCATATGCAACACTGCCGTGCAAGTTCTTGTCAAGAGAGTTAAAAATCCATGATATGATCATGGAGTTGCATGTCTCCCAAGAATTGGTTTCTGAAGTTCCATCCTATGGCTTTTTAATCAAGCCATTCACAATTCAAGTTTGTTATTTGACTTTAGGGTATTCTTTATTGCCCTAGCCCATGTTGTGTAATTGGTTCCATCAAGCAGGCACGAGGTGAGTATCATCCCGGAATTGTCCGAGCCATGGACAAAAAATGGTGAACCAACCTCCACCATCTTCGCATCTGTTACCTTTGGGGTTCCCATCACTGATTTCTCAAGTTCTAGGTTTCCCAATCTTACTCCGATACCATGTGAAAACTAGAGTTTATTTGAGAAGAATTAACTCATCAATTTGCCGCGGTCATAATACAATTTAAATACATACAAGAGACCATCGTGGATGAACAATATCTACATGATAATCCTATTTATATGAATGAATTATCTACAAGGATGAGTTACTTATCCACTAGAGTCCTAGTATAACTCTCTTATTCCCGCTGATAGGTAGTACATCTATAGAAGTGACAACAAAATCAGAAACCGCCATCTTATTTACTTAAACGTGGTATTATACATAAATATCTGGAATTTCTCAATTGCACAGAGCTCTCATCTCATTTATAATTCTTGTGTGATTATGCATGCGTGACTATTTGTGTGATAACTGATCTGCTTGTGCATACTTGAATGAAATTGCATTCCTTGTGTTTTCACCAGTGAGGAATTGTCTATACCATTTAGCTGAAATCTTGGGAACTCTATCTAAAGTAGAGCGATCAACATAGTATAGACCAAATTTCAACTCATATCCACTCGTCCACTCGAAATTATCCATCAAGCTCCAAATGAAATAACCATGTACATCAGCACCTTTCCTGTCAAATTCAATACAAGGTAACAAAGTTTCATTCATTTCATTGTTTTGCCCGTGAGGTTCTGTTTCAATGAGGATAGATAGGAGTACACTAACCTGATCGCCCGAGCCAAAGATGCAAGATATGATTGATGAAATTCAGCTCTCTTAATATCATGCTGTAACTCAGATGCTTGTGCAATAGTAGGATTTAGGGAAGCGTAGCCTGGAGTGCACCTCATAAGTAGCTTTTCAGAAAATTAAGTATACTGTCGCATCGCCTCATAACAAAAGTTAATAGATAACGCCAGAGGATGGGAGAAAAAAAGAAGTTAAACTCAAACATGACATATTTTCAAATTTAAGAGTTTATAGGTGGAAACTTTGATTGGTTCAGGAATCCTGTTTTAGCTCAGAAGTACGTAGATGTCAATCACGATCCAATACAGCTGTTACATCACTCCTATAGTCCAAGGTAATAATGAAAAGAACCAGAGACACAAGAGATACCAGTACTAACTCATGTCGTGCTACTATACATGCATGAAGTATGATTATGAATCATAATTAATTGAATGTAACGTGAATGAGGGTCGATTACTCACCATTTTCAGTAACAAACATAGGTTTGTTAGGATATCTCTTCTTCATATAGTCCACAATCTCCTCCATTCCTTTAGGAACGACAAAAAATCGACGCATTCCTGTCTATAGGAAACAGGGAAAAGCATCTCATGAGAAGATGAAGCGAGGTTTTGGTTGTGGGAAAGCAAAATTTAGGATTAAGAAACAATTTGTACCGGTTCTCCAATAGGAACACCATCTTTCTCTCCTAGTGTAATGAGATAGCCATGGATTGGGTGATCTCCACCTGCAATACAACTAGAATTGGAGCAAACACAGCTCGAATAAATGCAATCCTTAGCATACAGAGTGCCGTAGTGGTTTATTCCAATGAAGTCAATACTATCTTTGATAAGCTTTCTTTCATCTGAGGTGAATCTCGGTAGTGCACTTCCAAGATATTGACGCATTTCTGGAGGATAATATCCATATACCAAAGGATCAAAAACCCTGAGATAAGACACATCAACATTTATAGAGCAAGTTCTGGTAATAGAAAACTTCACACTCGCAAGTTTCAAGTGCTAAATTGGGACCAAGAGACTGGCCAAGTAGAATGTCAATGAAAGGCTGAATCTGTCGTATATATCCTTCTTGTTTTTGTTGATACTGCCTGGTTACAGCAAAAGATTTACTATGAAAAAGGAAGCTTCCAATAGTAGTGGAATCATCCAAGTTAACAAAATCAAAGAAAATAGCCATATAGGGAAAGAAAAACACATGGGCACGTTAGGAGATAGAGAGAGGTACTGAGATAGTGGGCTATTGCACATTAACAGTCTAAACTTCAACATCTGAGGTAATATATGATGATCTCCTGAGTTTTCTCAAAGCTTGAGTTCACAGTAGAGAAAGAAAGGCCTATTGCCAATATGCCACTGTCAATGCATGAACGAGCTAGCTAAAGCCAACTTTTAAGCTCGGCAAGACTTACCAAGCAGCAGTAAATACCAAAGCCCTATTAGCAGCGTCACGGTCAAAGTCATCATTCCTTAAAGGTTTATACATAAATGCATGCACAACAATGCCTATCATTCCATCATGTTTAGGCTGCAAAATAGCATCAAATTTGGGTAAGCAAATGTTACACTATTTGAAGAGTTAGGTGAATAGGTGAAAGCAGATACTTGCCTGAAAATGCTCGCGATACAGTTTTGCTGCCTTGGCGTGCGCCAATAACATGTTGTGCATTGCAATAAGAGGTTCGGTATCAGAATTTCCCACTGAACAGTTGCCAAAAGGCCGGGAACAATGAGCAGGAGGGTACACTCCCCTCACATAGGCCATTTCTGCAAACATATTTGGCTCATTGATTGTGGTCCAATACTTCACTCTATCACCAAAACTCTCGAAACAAATTTGAGCAAAATAGGAAAATTCTTCCCTATAGGGTACAAAAGGGGAAGCAATTAAAAATGCACATCCTTAGGATTACCATCTAATGTACCATAAAAATTTACAAAAAGAAACATACTGCATTAGAGGATTAAGCCAGCCCCCATATTTTTCCTCAAGTTCTTGGGGGTGGTCATGGTGATTGAGAGTCACAAATGGTGTTATTCCTGCAATTAAAGGCCAATTTCTGAAATCTAAGTACAACATTCAAGAACCCATAAAGTAGAAGTATCTACTAAATATCTGCAAATATTATACCCTTGAGTGAGAGAGAATCAATGAGCTTGTTGTAGAACATAATACCAGCAAAATTTACTTCACCAAACCTTCCTCCTATCACAATACAAGACAACAGAAATTTATAAGAAATACTAATACTGAAACGAAATAAGTAATCCGATTAAAGGGAACAAAAGACGCGCTAAGTATAAGGAAAATGGAGTGTACTAGGAAGGATTCTGCTCCATGAGATGGAGAAGCGATAGGAATTCAAGCCTAGAGAGTGCATTAACTCAACATCTTCCTGCAATAATTGTTATCACAAAGCAAATTTTGTTTCTTTTAAAAGAACTTTGTACTAATTTTGCTTATTCGGGAAGTATTGTAAAAAAAACAGAAAGTCAACCAGAAAACGATGGTAATGATCATCCGCAATATCTCCAGTATCTCCATTCTTTATCCTACCTAAAACCATTTTAAAGCGGAAAATCTTTCTCAGCACATATGCATAGAAAAGAAATAAAAAAAACTAGAATTCAAGAAGATATATGAAAGTGGATATTTACCTTTAGTATGACTAAATACATCCCAATTACTCAGTCCTTTGCCATCTTCAAGAAATGCCCCTTCAATCTAAACCATTGGATTCAGATACATTTTTTAGATGAATCAAGAAAGTAGAATATTTGTTCACATATTAATAGAAGAGCATAATTAAGAGCAGAAAGTACTTGATAAGCAGAAGTGGTAGCTCCAAAAAGAAACCCATCTGGGAATTCTGATCTCTTAACATTCTGCTGTTCCTCAAAAGAATTTACAGACACAAGTAGGAGTAGATGGACAAGAAAATAGCAGCTGAAACTGTTATTGGTGCTCTTCATTTCGGGTTTAATCACTCTAATAATTATCAACCCAACTCTGTTTTTTTAGACCCAACTTAAGTAACACAACTGATTATGTGAATTGTGTCAAAAGAAACACCAGCAATCTAAAGCTAGATGGAGCTCTGGATTTTCTCTGCCAGAAATAGTCATAACTTAAAAGAGGAGAAAATTGGAGAATATTGAAGTACGGGACATCTACCGGGGCCACGGGATTCTAATCAAGATTATTGTAATTGTTGGGTCCAAACTCCAACTCGGAGTAGTATTATACATCAATTTAAACTTAGGAGTAGGTGAAGTCTTGAAGGGGCAATCAATAAAATAATTTCATTTACTAATATTACAAACCACATAAAACAGCAGGTCCAATCTTTGACATCAAATTACAGTACATCGAGGTTGTGTTTTATGTGTTTATTTCTCTCGAGGTAAGTTGTATTGGCGGGACACAATGGAGTATTTTACTGGTGAAAGAGATGGAGGAAACGTGTCAATTTTTTTATTGTAAAATGATAAACACACCAGAAAAGTATATGATACTTTACTCAAGAAAAAAAAGTCACGAATGTTTGACCATTCATTTTTTTCGCGTATTGCATAGATGGTAAAAATATAGACAACCACCCGAAGTGACCAATATAAAAAGGCCATACCGGGCAATAAAAGTGGTGTTTATATATGGGATTTTTTCGTGTATATATATGAGATATAAAATTTAATTACCTAATTTTAGCTATATATATATATATATATATATATATATAAGTTGAAGGTAGTAAGTTAGCAATCTCCCCATTCCTATATTGCCCTTAACAAATTTTTGAAACACATTAAAAGAGGGAAGCTTTTGGGTCTTTTCACAAGAATTAAAACCAGCATTATTTGTTAACCCAATTCTTTATCCCCGTACATCTCTTCCCTGCCACACTCACAGGATTTAAGTCTGAACTTCAATTTTAAAATTAGTCAATCGTGGTCTCAGTCTATATTAACTAAAAAATATGTTAACTTTTGGTACGCACAATTTGTCTAATTTAAAATCAACTCAACTTATCTTCTCTCTCCATCATTTCCCAAACCTCTCCTGCCCTTCTCTACTAACCCAAAAATTCTTAAAAGCATAATAATGAAAAAGGACAAAGCTAAGACATCACTGAAGTCACTTAAATCTAATGTAGACAATATAATATTCTTAGAAAATAAGGAGCCAAGATGTTTCCGGAAATACTAACATTTAAGGTAGATTTCAATTTTATATTGGATGTTATAGTAAAGAGAAAGTCTTTTGAAAAAAATGGAGAGGAGAGAGGTCAGAGGAGAGGCCAACCCAGAGAAGAATACGATGCCACAAATGGAGAGGAGGAGAAGCAGATTTAGTTTTTTTCTAAAAGGACGAAAAGCCGACGCTCATCAAAGAAGTGCTTAATTCAAACTAAGAGCATTTTAGGAAATGAAAAGCGGGGAGATTGCTTACTTAGTATTTTCATGTAATATATTAGCAAGACCCTATATATATATATAAAAAAATTCGGTCCAATGTTATTATTTATATATAACTTGAAAATAATTTTTTATTGTACAAAATTCGATCAAAAGCTACAATTTACATACAGCTTGTATATAATTTTTTTTTTTTACATTATTAGATCAAAAAACTACAATTTACGTACAACTTATATACAACTTGTATACAATTATGTTAGTTGTATATATTTTATATGCCATTTATACATCCCCACATACAAATATATACATTCTATTTATGTTTTCGTCTTCAAGTTTCAAAACCTAATCAAATTTTCACCAGATTCCTTCAAATTGAGATAAACTCCAAAGAGAATTCCTAATCATTTGTAATAACACTCAATTCAAACAAATAATAATTTTGTCCAACTTCATTTTTGAATTCAAAGCTTCAAAACTTTTTGGCTGTCAATGGAGTTTCTTTCCACTTGTACCATATGTCAATGGAGGTTCGTCGTTGTCTCTGACGGCGGATGGCGGATACAATAATATAATAAAAAAAAGTAGATGACTAGCAGTATAAAATTGACTAGCAGTTACTTAAAGTTTTTCTCCAAACAAATAAGATCCGCGAATCAGTTTAATGTAAGAGAACCGTATAAAGAGCCTTCAAGTACTGTCAACTCTTATACCCAAGTCCTAGAAAGTTGCTCCATGGCACAACGAAACCTTCAGCTAAAACCTATGATGATTTTTTCCCCCAAGGCATAATCAAATAACTCGTTAATGGATGTTCTGTGCAGGCCTATCTCTACATATGTGGGATTAAGTTGGGTGGAATGGGGGAGGAAAGAGCGGAGAGAAAATAGGAAAGATTAAAGTCTCATACATTATTTATATATAATTAATAACTTATATATCAAATTATAATTAATTAACCTATTTAATAAAAGTAAATAAGTTTTTGATATAGTATAATTAGATAAAAATTTCAAATCGACAAATCCAGTTCAAATTTAATGAAAATATTAGCCGAGTTGGCTACTATTTAGATCTGCCACTATCTAAATTATATTGAAGAAGTAGCCACTTATTATTGCAAAAATATAGTCCGGACAAAAAGACCCCTATTTAAAATAAGGATAAACTCCAAGAACGATTATTGGACGTTGAATGTTTATATCTTCAAAATCCAGTAATTGTTCCTAGAGTTTGAATGGCATGAAACAATAGCTCTCATTTTTTGAAGTATAATGAGAATTCAAAAATCATGAATCGTTCGTGGATTTTGCACTATTAAAGGTTCAAAAACTAGTGACTTTTTCCTACATTTTAGGTTGAAGGTTAAAAATTGCTGACGTATAACGTGAATTCAAAAATCATGAATTAGTCCTAGATTTTCTTGGACTTTGCATTAGTAAAAGTTCAAAAACAAATAATTTCTCCAAGAGTTTGTATTTAAATTATTGAAGTTTAATGACCTGGCCGGTTATTTTGAGAATTTAAATCCCGTTCAGGGGCTTAAGGTCTCGAGCAGCTTCGTATTATGTGTTATGGCTTGTGTGTGTGGTCAAGTTCGATTTTCGGATGATTCGAGATCAATTTGGAAGAAGGATTTTTGTTTTAGAACCTTAAGCAGTAAGAGTTGACCAAAATTTGGCTTTTGTGTAGACGACTCCGAAATAGCGTTTTGATGATTCCAATAGCTTTGTATGGTAATTTTGGACTTGGCCGTGCATCCAGATTTGGATTTGGAGGTCCGTAGGGTAATTTTGATGCATTTTGGCGAAAATTAGAAAGTTAAAGTTTTGGAAGGTTAAGAGGTTTGACCGGGAATTGACTTTTTAACATCGGGCTTAGATTGCGATTCCGAGAGGTGGATTAGCTCCGTTATGTCATTTGGGACTTGCATGCAAAATTCGGCGCCATTCTAGGTTGATTTGATATGTTTTGGCACGAGTTTTGGAAGTTGAAAGATTTGAAAGTTCATAAGTTCGATTCGAGGTGCGATTCGCAGTTTTAACGTTGTTTGACGTGATTTGAGGCTTCGAGTAAGTTCGTATTGTGTTTTAGGACTTGTTGGTATGTTAGGGGGTCCCTGGGACCCCGGGTGTGTTTCGGGTGAGTTTTGAACAAGTTTGGGCATTTCGGCCCTTTGATGATGTTCTGGAGCAGTTGAAGTGCGTAGGGCACATTTTTGGAGTTTTGAGGCAAAACCCATGTGCGGTCGTAGTGGAGAAAGGTGCAGACCGCAGCAGGGGAAACCTGCAGGTTTGATTGTCTGACTTCGGAAGCTTATCTCTTTTAATCTATAAGGAATTTGGAGAAGATCCAAAAATAAAAATTGTAGCCTTTGAGTCTAGTTTTCAGAAAATCAAACCATTTATCATTTGGACATTTGCACAGAAAGTTATGATCAATTTACCGAAGCCTGGTAGTGCAGTTGCCGCTGTAGTGCGGCCACACAATTTGGATCGCGACTGCGGAACTTGAAAGTCCAGACCACACCAAAAAAATGTACGGTCACCACTTTAGGAGATCAAATGTGGTACCATATAAACGAGGGTTTCATCTCATTTTTTTATTTTTGGACCTAGAGAGCTTGGTTTGTGACGATTTTTCGTGGGTTCTTCAAGAAAATCATCGAGGTAAGTGATTCTAACTCGGTTTTGGCTATATTACACGAATCCATTGTTATTTTTATCATTTAATTAGTGACTTGAGTTGGAAATTTGAGAAAAAAATTATGAAAACTTCTTAGACTAAATTTTGGGGATTTGAAAGGCGATTTGAGGTCGGATTTGAGTAATTCTTGTATGGTTCGACTCGTTATCGAATGGATGTTCGAATTTTTATTATTTTGGTCGGGTTCTGGCGGGCCCGGGGTTGACTTTTGAGTTGACTTTTTAGTATTAATTAAAGATTGAAACTTTATTATCTGAAATTATTTCCTATGGTTTTTATTTATGATATTAAGTTGTTTTGGCTAGATTTGAGCCGTCCGGAGATTTGTTTCACACGAGGAGGTCATTTTAATATAATATATCGGTCTAGCTTCTTTGAAGTATCTTGCCTAACTTTGTGGAGGGGGGGAGGGGAAGGGGGGGCTACCCCTTAGGATTTGAGCCATTTGTGTTAATTGTGCCATGTGAAGTCCGTGTACGCGAGGTGACGTGTACGTGCTCGGGCTTATTTGTGGGAATTTGACCGTTTAGGACCCTTAGGTTCTTATATTTATTAGATATGAAATTGTCTTGTCATGTTAAATCCTCCATTTACTGAATTCACCCTTACATGTCTTATTTGGAATTAATTGCTTTATGTTCTACCCTTATTGCCGATTAAATTCTTATGTGCCTTAACTGAAGTTGTTGCCTCTTTTATTGCTATGCTATCCTTTCCATAATTGCTTATCCTTAATTGAAGTTATTATTATCTTTTCCGTAATTGCTTATCCTTAATTGAATTTGTTGTATCTCTTCCGTAATTGCTCAACCTTAAATGAAGTTCTGTTAACCCTTTTCATTGTTGACTTATCCTTATTTGGAATAATCGATTCATGTTATCTCTCTTATCATCAAATTCTACTTTGTAAAATCATTGCTACACATTATCTCTACCTTGTTGAGCTATTCTTGTGGGGATCATTATTCCCTGTTGTGTTTTTCTTTATGAGCTCGTTCTACCGTTTCTTCGTGTTCTAGAGTTCCTGAGTTGATTTACTTTCCGTATCCTCGTGTTATTATTGTTGCTGTTGTATTCAGTGTTGCTGAGCCGAGGGCTATGCGCGGTTGTGATATTCAAACTGTTGTGAGGAAATGTTGTGGTATATGGGCACATATTGTGAAAGTCATTTTATTGAGTTGTTATATTTTGGCATACATATTATTGTTGAGAGGATTGTTATGATGTTTGCACGAGGTTTCTGCCGTGCTGTTGTTATGATGTTTGCACGAGGTTTCTGCCGTGCTATTGTTATGATGTTTGCACGAGGTTTCTGTGGTGCACTTATTATTATTGATACGCAAGCGGTGGTATAAGGTCTGGATGTTGAAACACATGCGGTGAGTAAGGTGGGTTTGATACGCGTGGCTAGTAGGGGAACTAATAGAAGCCATGGGGTGTGATAAGGTGGGCTAAAACGCGGGATGCTATTTCGGGAAAAATAATTTTC
This sequence comes from Nicotiana obtusifolia, assembly GCA_002018475.1. Classification (NCBI taxonomy): domain Eukaryota; kingdom Viridiplantae; phylum Streptophyta; class Magnoliopsida; order Solanales; family Solanaceae; genus Nicotiana; species Nicotiana obtusifolia. The sequence goes on along the minus strand of MCJB01051573.1, from coordinate 13,053 downwards.
AAAACTAAATGTAAAGGCTCCCCCGGTGATATAAGGAAAGATTGTGATTCATTTTATGATTTGAGACTACGAGGCAGTACCTCGATAGTGACTCTTTTTGACATTTTCCCATTCTTTTGTACTTGTCTTTGATAGTTGTTTCCCTTAGCATACTATTAATTGTCTTTCTCCGTGTTGCATTTTTGCTTAGTTCTGTGTAGTTAATCTTGTTGTACTATTCGTTGTTTCAATTTTATTGCTGTCTTTATTACATTGCACATTTGTGGTGATCGTTTCTTATGTGCCATTCATTGTCTCTACTCTTACTTGGTGACTTGAATTGTGGTAGAACACTTGTACAAGCATACACGTAAGTAAATCACCATATCGGTCTAAGAAGATGGATCTTGATGTTTTGACCATTTACATGTACTTCCCTGTACTTGCCTTATGTGTGAGAGTTATCTTGTTGTCGTGTGAGTCGTCCGTGCCGTCATGAGTCATGATTATTGTTGGCGCGTGATATTAGATATTGTCACTCCTTTGGTACATGAATCATACATGTTGTTATGAATTGTAATGAGGGAACAAGTTGCCGAGTGATTAGGGTTCATGAATTGGGACCTGTGATTTGTGATTTTGAGGTTTGGTACCTCGTAGAAATTCTTGGGTAAACCTGGTGTGAAAGTGGTTGTTCCTATTGAGTTGTCACTTGTTTTCCTTTCTTTGGTTTCACCGGATTTTAACAATGTTCAACTCACTCTACTGTGTTATTACCTGTTTGTTCCCTGTTGTTAATTGTTGCTTTTAGCTTCCTATTACAAGTATTGAATTATTATTGTCATCGTACCTAGCTTTATAGAGACATTGCTCCCTGTTAGTTCTACATTTATACTTGTTAAGGTGTTTAGTCCAGTGGGTGTCTTGACTGTCCCTCGTCACTACTCCATCAAGGTTAGTCTTGATACTTACTGGGTACCGCCGTGGTGTACTCATACTACGCTTCTGCACATTTTTGTGCAAATCGCAGATGCCTCGGTTATTGTTGATTATTAGCTAGCTGGTCGCTATGGAGACTCAAGGCAAACATGTCGTCGCGTTCGCAGGCCTCGGAGTCACTTTCTGAAACTGTACATGTACTGTTTAATTCTATTCCGAACAGTGGTATCTAGGGATTTTCTAGCAACTCAGTAGAGCTTATGACTTGTACTACCGGTTTTGGGATTGTAATTTGTGTATAAAAAATTCTATTTCATATTTATCAGTTAATGGCTGATTCTTCTATTAATTCAGTAAGTTGATGGTTGAATTCTTCTATTAATTCAGTAAGTGTTGATTCCGGTTGCACCAGCTACTTGACAGATCGAGAGAGGAGCTCAGACTCCCGCCGCCCATACTCCGAAGCAGCAAGTCCACGTTGGTTAGGTTTCAGGTGTCATGCGGACACAGCCTGTTATCCCAGTTCAGCCCGTGATTAGGGCAGAAATATCTGAGGAAGAACAGCTCAGACTTGTGAGGTTCAAGAAGTATTACCCTCCTACTTTCAATGGTTTGACTTCAGAGGATGCGCATGGGTTCCTAGGGGAGTGCTACCGTATTCTCCGCACTATGGATACTATGAAGATGAGTAGAGTTGTTCTTACTACTTTCCAGCTTAAGGGAGTAGCACATCAGTGGTGACGAGCGTGTGAGTTGGGTAGTCCGGCCGATGCAACTTCACTTTCATGGACTTAGTTTTCAGAGGTGTTCTTGAGAGAGTTTGTTCCCTAGACCCTTCGGGAAGTGTAGCGCGTGGAGTTTGAGCAGTTGCGCCAGGGCACTATGTCGGTGTTATAGTATGCCGTTAGATTCAGTGGTTTGTCCAGACATGCACCTATTTTGGTTTCTACAGTCAGAGAGCGAGTCTGAGTTCATTGAGGGGCTCAGTCATGATATCTGGTCCAGCATGGCTCAGGAGTTGAAGTCGGATGTTCCATTTCAGCAGGTAGTAGAGATTTCTTGCCGATTAGAGGGCATGCGGGTTCAGGAGAGAGAGGGCAGGGAGGCTAAGAGGCCTTGTAGACCAGAGAGATCTACTGGTCCCTATTTTAGAGGCAGGGTACGGCGTGGTAGAGGTTTTATGGGTCAGCTAGTTCAGTTTGCACTTCAAACTTCGCATGGTGTTTCAGGTACCCATGGGTCTTAAGGTACCCGTACTGGACAACATCCACAGCCACATCAGCAAAGAGGTTGTTTTGAGTGTGGTAATACTAGCCATATGGTGAGAGATTATCCTATATTTCGGATAAATGTGTCGCAGCAGGATATTCAGGCTATTTGTTCTGCTCCAATTGCTGATATCCCAACACCACCAGCTTGGGGTGTAGGTCAGGCGAGTAGAAGGTGCCTAAGAGAGGGAGGCCTGACACGTTGATGTGCTTTCTACGGTAGGGTTGAGGCCGCTGCACCAGATGACGTTGTACGGGTATGGTTTCAATTTGTTATAAAGGAGCATTATTCGTATTTTGTTCCGGCTCTGTTTATCGGGGTGAGTCCTCCTACGTTACTTCTCATACGGGTGAGTTTAGAGATTTGGTACTCTACTTATGTGTCTACCCTTGTTGGGAGATTCTATAGTGGTAGCCCGTGTCTATCATTTTGTTTTTATACATTATTGAGAGCTATGAGACTAGAAGTGGCTTTCTATTACTTATTTTGGTAGTTTTGATGTGATTTCTGGATGTTTGGTTACGAATTGTGGTTTAGATGCTCTACTGGTGTGAGAGTTCTATATGTGTTGTGACTTTGTTAGCGGAAATTGAATTAGTGAAAGGTTTTGGTTGGTATGATGTGTATACTACTTGTGATTTAGAGCTGAGGATGGAATCCTCGCGTTTTCATATGGTTCATATGTTGAACCGGGCTCCATGCCGCGGTGGAAGTCAAATCAGGATGAGATCCGTGTGATTAGTTCATGTGTTTTGATTCTCCCTTGTGAAATTGATTCGTAGTATGGTACTGGTAGGAAGTTGTGCCTGTCGAGCTTGTTTGATAGTTCCTCTTATGTGTTTCTCCTTGCATATTTATGTCGTATTTGCGTGGTGCTTATTGGGTTTTAGCTTACAGGTGTGTCCCCAGGTGGCGTTAGATGTGACTTGTTGATTTGAGTGAATAATCATGGCATCTTCGTGTTTCTTGCCTTGATGTCAGTGTTGTGGAGTTTTGGTTTCACCGGAACTATGTTCAGCTCACTCTATCGTGTTATTACCTGTTTGTTCCATGTTGTTAATTGTTGCTTTTTGCTTCCTATTACAAGTATTGAATTATTATTGTCATCGGCCCTAACTTTATAGAGACATTGCTCCCTATTAGTTCTACATTTATACTTGTTCAGGTGTTTAGTGCAGTAGGTGTCTTGACTTTCTCTATAAAGTTAGGCCCGATGTTAGTCTTGATATTTACTAGGTACCGCTATGGTGTACGCATACTACGCTTCTGCACATTTTTATGCAGATCTCATATGTCTCGGTTATCGTTGATTATTAGCTAGCTGGTGAGCATTACTTGTTCAGGTGTTTAGTCCACTTTAGCCACGATACAAGCTTTTACACGATTTTGATCATGTACTTTACACACAAAAATGAAAGAAAGTTCCACCTTGCTACTACACATTTCTGCCCCCTAAATTTCGGATCCTAAGAGCCCATGGGCTACCCCTATTCGGGGACTATCGCGCCCAAGGGCTACCTCCACTCGGGGATTATCGTCTGAAAAAAGTTCGGACAATCCGGGCTACGAAATCCTGGAGGCACTAAACCTATTAGGCGATGCCTAAATACAAAAGGCTACTGCCGCCCTAAAAATGGCTTTGAGATGTCCGTAGCTCGTAATCAAAGTAAGGCCTTATAAAAAATTCGAAACCTGTTGAAAGGTTACCCTCGACAAAAGCATTGTCTAAAATCACTTAAGTATCTTGAAGAAACTTCCGGTCACACCGAGTTTTCAAAGCCTCGAGCAAACAAAGTTATCGAAACCAGGCTTCGTCCGGATCTTTAAAGATCGGACGCCCTATAACTACAATCGATTCTATGCTAAGGCAATAGAAACATTGCAGAATAAAAATTATGAAGAAGTACTGAAAATGTGAAGACTTGAAATTGCCAGAAAGGGAAAATTTCTATATATTCCGGAATATACTTACAAGTCCCAATGAAAACGGCCTCAAAATAAACCAAAATAATGTACATAAGATAAAAAAAAAAGTACTAAGGCATCTACACCTATTCTTCACCTGGGCCCAACACTTCGCCAGAACTGTCAGAACCTTCGGACCCCTCGGAACCCTCAGAGCCTTCAGCACCGTCATGCTCGAAAAGCTTCTAATCCTCGAACTCAGATTTTTTGCTTCTTCGATCTCGGTCGATAGGTCAAAACCTCGGTCATGGATCTCCTCGAGGGTCTCTCTACGGGATAGCCGCTTCATATATTCGGCCTTTGCCTTCAGGCGGACTTCGGCTGCCTGCATATCGGACTTTTATTGGGCCACTATTTCGTCGGAATCGACAGAGATTGTAGCCAATTTAGACTTCACTACCTTGTATTCTCTATCGAGGGCGTCCCTCTCTATGACAACCAAGCTCAGCTGTGCTTGGAGATCGTCGTTCAGCTGAGACCACCTATCAGCTTAAGGGTGTCATCTGGGCCGGGCCTGCCAAACGGGCCCGGGCCAAGGCGGTTCTGGGCCAAACGGTCCCGATTAACGGGCCATATGTTAGGGACCGGCCCGCTACGGGCCTAATCTCACATGGTCCCGGGCTAAATGGGCCGGGCCCGGGGGCCTAACGGGCCTAAACGGTTCCGGATAATTTTTTTTTAATTTTTTTTATCTAGAAAAATTTCTTGTAAACTATATATGCATATACTAATATAGATTGCATATATATATATATATAGTATATATTGTACATATATATTGCCCCAAAACTTTTCCATTTTACCTATCCCTCTTTCCTCCATTACAAACATATAAACTATCTAATACATATAAACTATATATATATATTGCCTTATATATATGTATATGTATATAAATATATATATACATATACATATATATAAGGCAATATATATATATATAGTTTATATGTATTAGACATATATATATATATATATTGTATATATTGTATATATATATATATATATATATATATATATATATATATATATACACACACACATACATNATATTGCCTTATATAAGCCTTGTACATATTGTATATATATATTGCCACAAAATTTTTTTTTTTTACCTATCCCTCTTTCCTCCATTACTTCAGATTTAATTCTTACATATAGTTTCAAACTATATGTAAGAATTGAATGTGAAGTAATGGAGGAAAGAGGGATAGGTAAAAAGGAAAGTGTATATATATATATATATATATATATATATATATATATATATATAAAAGGCAATATATATGTATTAGACATATATATATATATTGCCTTATATAAGCCTTGTACATATTGTATATATATATTAATATATATATAGTATATATTGTATATATATATATTGCCCCAAAACTTTCCCTTTTTACCTATCCCTCTTTCCTCCATTACTTCACATTAATGGAGTGATAGGTAAAAAGGGAAAGTGTATATATATATATATATATATATATATTGCCTTATATAAGCCTTGTATATATTGTGTATATATATATTGTATATATTGTATATATTGTATGTATATATATATATATAAAAAATATATATATGTATATTATGTATGTATATATATATAGATGTATATATATAGTTTATATGTATTATATATATATACATATATTATATATGTATATATGTATATATTGTACATATGTATTAGATATATAATATATATATATATATACTATATCATATTTAAACACAAAATAAATTGCAAAGAAATATTCAAGAGAATGTCTTATAATTTTTATTATTACGACATTAACAAAAAATGGCAATATCTTTCTTAGTCTTCCTCCCCCCAATGGAATGAGCACAACAAGGTACTAATACCATCATTAAAAGAAAAAAAAACTAAGGAAGATGTGCCAAAATACAAGTTACATTGGGAACCCCTGAACTCCGTCCAAGCACTGAGGGCTTTTAAGCCTGCAGTTCTTTTAGTTGATCGTGAAGTAGACGAAGTAGGAGTTGGAATATTGGGTCTAGCATGATCTAAGGCAGTTTGATAGGCATTATAGGTTGTTTGTGCATTTATTATAATTGAGGATTGTGCATCTCCAAGTGTAGCATATTCCTCAGGCGAAAGTGATAAAGAGTTATAAATTTTAGAATACCAAAAGTTTGGACCTCCAAATTTCATTGTTGGGTTTAACAGTGCGGCAACGCCAAAAATAGGGGGGATAGGAAAAAATATTTTTTAAACTTAGATTTTATAGAATTAATAGCAAGTTCATAAATTACCTCACCCTGTGAAAATTGAGAAAATAAATCTGCAAGTGCAGCAATAAAAACTAAACAATTTGAAATAGCAGGATAGTACTGCCCAGGTAATTCGTTTGTTGCAACTGAAAATTATTCTAAAAAATCTACAAGAATTTTAACGTTAGTCCAGTCTTGATTAGTAAAGTGCTCGTCGTCGTCGTCGTCATCACCACCACCTATACGAGCATTATAGGTCGTGCTAATTGGGTTTCTATATTCGTAGGTGACAACTAAACTTTCATACATATAATTTCATCTAGTTGGACAAGGTTTAGGAACCTTTCTTTCCCTAAGGCCAAATTCATCACATTTTTTAAAATATTCTCTTAGTCTACTTCTACGGTTTGAGCAAAACAGCCAATTAAGAGCCATTTTTACCTTTTCAATTTCTACATTTAACAGTTTCATACCACCACCAACAATTAAATGGTAAATATGACAAATGCACCTAACATGAAAAATATTAGTAAATGCGGGATTTAATGTACTTGTAAGCAAGCCTATTGCATTGGTGTTACTAGAAGCATTATCTATTGTAACAGGCATTATTTTATCTCTAATACAAAAATATCTACTACTGTGCTGGCAATAAATTTACCTGTGTGGCGTGAGTTAATAATTCTATAGACAATAATGCGTTTTTGCATTATCCAGTCCTCGTCTATCCAATGACTTGTAACGGTTAGATAATCACAGTCATTGACGCTTCTACCTATATCCGTAGTAATAGCAAGCAATCTATATGAGTAAATAAATATCGCAAATATTGTTCATATTCGTGTTTATATTTATAAATATCGGCCTTTACGGTTGCACGAGGCCATCCTTTATAAGTAGGGTTATAAACTTTTCTAATATATTGCACAAAATGGGGGTTAGAAGGAAAGCTGTATGGTAAGCACATAACAGTTACCATTTTTGCTAATACTTCACGATCCTTATTTGGATCGTAATATAAAATTCCACTGGTAACAGTGTTAATTCCCGGTTGGACTAGATTTGAACCTGCACTAGGGTGAGCCGTATTATCTACACTCGTCTCCTCTTCCGCAGCTTTCATTTGTAAATATCTTTGTCTATCCCTAGGGTGTTTCATTATGTGCCTAGTCAAACTACCCGTACCGCTACGGTTGCCAGTAAATTTATGAGCCAACAAAGACACACAACTTTTACACTTAGCCTTATTTTCTTCTCTTAGTTAAGTAAAAAAATTCCAAACAAGAGATGTTTCGGCCCGTTTAGCAGGTCTTCTATTAAATGTAGGGGTTACTACAGGAGGGTCAGGCGGGGCATCCGTTGGATTATTAATAGGACTAGTAGGTGTATCATCTAAATCCGATTGGGTTTCATCTAAATCATCATTTTCAGCATCATTTTCGAATATAGTTTGATTAGGATAAAGAGTGTTCATAATTAATTCATCTAATTGATGACCCGGTGCAACATCATGGCAAAATTGACTATCTAAAAATTGAAAACAAGGGTTATCACTATCTAGAATAACAGGTGGAGGAGGACGGGTAACAAGGGGAGGAGTAGTAGCTTGACAACTAGATTCACCAATTTTTTATTTTCCCTTACCCTTACCACCAAACATTTTTTTCAAAGAAAAATCCATATTAATTATAATTATACTAAATAAAACAAACAGAACAACAATATTAAAACTTAAAGAGTTGGAACGAGTTTACCGAATTGACGAACAACTTCTTTAAAATTGAATATCGTTGAAGACTTGAAGACTTAAATACTTCAATTCACCAACTTGATAATTTTTCACAAAATTGGAATAACAAAGTAAGCAATTATGGAAGAAAATTAGAGAGAGATTGAGAGAATTTGTGAGTAAAAATGAAAGAATGAGGAGGTATTTATAGTTGAGAATAGGTAAAAAGTATATTTATAAAAAGTTTGGGGTTAAAACAAAGTTTGGGGGCCAAATGGCTATTTTTCTGAAAATAAAACGGTCAAAAATTGGCCCAACGGCTAGATTTTAAAAATCTGGCCGTTGGCAATTTAAAAAAAAAATTTAAAAAAAATTAGCTGTTGGGCCCGACCCAGGCCCGCTTGGCGGTCCCGGGCTCGTGGGCTTGGTGGGAGGGACCGGCCCGTCGTGGGCTATTGCACCACTAAGGCCCAGGCCCGTTTGCACCGGACCACGAGGCCCATTTGGCCCACGAAGACTGCGGTCCCGAGCCGATCCCGGGCCGGTCCCGGACCACTTTTCAGCATTATGTCAGCTTTCTCCTTCTCCACCCGGAGTTGGACCTCTACGATGCCAGCTTCGCGTTGGCTGTTTCTTTCCCGAAGCCAGAAGGTCCATTTTGCTTTTACACGCATCGGCCATGGCTTGGACCTCGTTCATCTCTGCTCGGAGTTGGTCAATCAGGTCGATCTTATGTTAGACCTACGAGGTTGTGTTGTTAGTCACCACGACTAGCTCCTCGTTTTTAACTTCAAAAACCTTTACCTTTTCAACTAGGCCAGCATGTTCCTGCGTCAGGATCGAAGCCTCCTTTGAGCCCTGTCCAGCTCGGCTTGAAGATCCTTGATGGACCCGTCTTGTTGCTCACTAAGGAGCTTGAACATATTCTTTTTTCGGGCCTGCTCCTTGAGATTGAACTCAAGCTGGCTGATTTCCAAGCGATACCGAAGGAAGCTTTCATGGTGAAGCACTGAAGCATGTAAAGAAAGGAAACTAAGTAAGAAATATCAAAGGAGTTTGAAGGTTTTAAAAACTTACCTGGTTGAATGCCTGTTGTGCCTCGTTGAAGAGACTCGACGTGCCCACCTCATTCATCTTTGTCTGGTCCTCCTTGGTTAGCAAGCATCGGAGGTATCTGGCTATGCCCACTGGAGCGGATAGGACCGGGACATCTTCCGGGATTGTGATAACAACCATCCTTATGCGCTCGGGGTCCACGCTCGGCGCAGGGAACTGCTTCACCAATCTTGGGCCTGTGCTTGGCCCGTCAGCTCCCAAAGGTACGTCCTTCTTCTGTATCTCCAGGTGGCCTAGCTCGGAAAAATCTTCCAATGTAGATGTATCCATGCCTTTGAAGAAGAGTGGAGAGGCTCTTCTGCACCTTGTGCCTCTTCACTTGATTTTTTTTTGCCCGCTTGGGCCTCTTCGAGCATGGATTCCGTATGGGAGAGCGTCTCCATGATGTTTATCACGCTGGTCGCATCTTTCAGTACAGAGCGGCTTCTCGGGAGGTCTCAGCCCCCGTCTTCATCCCCGCCTCTCGAGTCGGAGGAAGGTCAGCCTTATGGCTCTTCCCTGCGGCTGCCACTTGCTCCCCGGCAAAGGTCGATCTGTGGGCACAAAGATATCATCTTCTGCAGGATCATCCCTGTGCCGGTAAAGCAAATCGGAATCCGGTACCCGGTATTCTTCTTGGGCTTGCGGGACCAAGTGGTTGACCTTTTTTTTATCTTCACCTCGAACCTGAGGATTTCTTTTCCTCTTCTTCTTTTCCTCCTGGACGGCCCCGGCTGTCCCGTAACGGAGGGATCAACGGATAGGGACGCATCCTCCCTCCCTTTCAGCGGCCTACATTCTGTGGGCTTAGGCAAACCTGCAAAGGAAAGAGAAAGGGTCAGCATTATGTATATTCGGGGCATAATATTAACTATTCTAAAAAGAGCCTTACCATGTGAATGAGCCTCTCATCGGCCCTTCGAAAGCTTGCGCCACGAGCGCACAAAATACGACGTCTACTTGCAGATGCCTTCGATCCACTCCTTGAGTTGGGGGACCGCATTAGGAACCCGAGAAACAGCTGTACGATCACAAATACTGACAGTGAGAAGGGAAAAAGGAAAACTCGACACTTGAGGAAAGAGTACACTTACGAGATGCATTCCACTTCTCGAGGAATGGTAGAAACTCCGGAAGGATTAAATCTTCGGTCTTCAATCGAATGAAGCGCCCCTGCCAGACTTGGACTCGATCCTCATCAATGCTCGAAAAGAGGGCCTTGCTGGCCCGACGAGTGAGCTTGATTAGTCCCCCTCAGAAGATTCAGGGACTATATAAACGAAGCAGGTGGTTGAGGGTGAACTGAGGAGACTTGGTGTTGTTCGCAAAGTAACGTAGGAGAATCACGATCCTCCAAAGAGACGGGTGAATTTTCCCAAGGCATACCTCGTATCTCTTGAAGAAGTCCAAAACAACTGAGTCCACCGGGCCCAGTGTGAAGGGATAAGTGTAAAGACTCAAATACCCCTCCACATGAGTGGTGATATCGTCCTCAGGCCTGGGGACTACCACGTCCTTACCTCCCCAGTTACAGTCCCTCCGACAATGGGAAGGGTATCTTCGGTGACAGAGCATATATATCTCGATGCCCCTTCACCTAGGTCCTGTTTGGATGAGGTCTTCTCGACTTTGAAGTCGTCTAAGACTGAACAACCCTCGGGAATAAAACTTTTCATGGGGGGCTCTGGTGTCGCTTCAGCGGCAGCCACCTCGGGAGTGGCCACCTCGGAAGCAACCGTCTTGAGAATAACCACTTCGGGGATGGTCGCCTCGGTGTCTATGGCCAGGTGAGGAGATGAAGAGGCAGCTTGCTAAGGAACTAAATTTGAAAGTCTTGGCCATCGTAAATCTGGAAAATATGTGAAGATTTGGAAAGAGTTTATGAATATTTGAAGTTTGTGAGTGAAAATATGAGGTTGGGTTGAAAATCCAAGAAAATGTATGAAGGTCTGAAAGTAGGATGAAGATCTGGGTAGAAACTTAAGAACAATTATGAAGATTTGAAGGTTAAAGGTAAAAAGACGAAGAGTTGGAAGCTGCTAGGAAATTCGAAGATAAGAGCTAAGATCGGAAAGTGGAAAAGGAATAAAAGATCGAAGCTTTTATAGGAGAAAACGTAATCATTATGTGACGCTTCACATTCGTAGGCAACCAACCAATTTTTGACACGTGTCCGAAGTCAGAACGACGCGATTGATGGGGCGTTTCGGCTCCTTCGTCATTTCGATTGTAGCGTATGAAGGAAGGGGTCGGGGAACATCTATCGTTCACCATCGTTTCAGCAAACCTACTCTATGGGAAACGAGGGGACTATTTGTATACGGTAAAATCGAGGGTAACATGTACCACAATTTTCTAGTGGGTCAGACGAAGTGGAGACATGACTGCACGGGATCAGAATCGACGCCAGGGACTTCTTGTACCATGGGCCGAATGGAGTGTTCGCCACTGAGCCCTCCAAGACAACACTCCCCAAACTCAGAGCGAGCTCCTAAACCCTGGGAAGCACTACGAATGGTTGCACATGACTAAGAGAAAGCCGCGATATCTGCACCCAACCAAGTATCACAGTGCGAATCTCGCCCGACATCAGTAGCATATCAATAATTGACGAGAAAGGAGGAGTTTTTTTTTTTTTTTACCTTTTTTAGAATTGTACTAGGGATGAAACTCCCCTGCTATATAAAGGGGAAACTTTTTCTTTCAATACACATTGTAACATGTATATCACAATATGTCACGACCCAAAATCCCAACCCGGTCGTGATGGCGCCTCTCGTGGGGACAAGGCAAGCCAAATCAATTCCATTTGCGTTCAATCAATTTAAATGACGCAATTTGACAACAAGAACATATTAACGATAAAGTGAGTCGAGGAATATGTGTATATATATAGTACCATCCCGACTACATCCCTCAGATCGGGGTGTCACAAAGTCATGAGCCACTAGAGAAGGCCTAATGATAATATAACTATTACACTATTTTAAGTTCAAATGTTTGAGGGAAACAAAATCAACAAAAGAAAAGAGCTACGAGGCTGCGGACGCCAGCAGCTACCTCGTAATCTCTGAAGCTCCGGTCCAATAGTAGTATTCAGTACCTCTGAGTGGGACCGCTAACGCCTGAATCTGCACACAAGGTGCAGGGAGTAAAGTGAGTACTTCCAACTCAGTGAGTAATAAAAGTAAATAAGAACTGAAGATAAGAAACATATATATCATTAAACAATCCACGTCGAAGCAATAATTCAAATCACATTCCACACCAATACGTGAAATAAGCAGAATAATCACAACACCAAAATGCAATGCAATGCAATGCGATGTGATGCTATGCCATGCCATGTGATGCTATGCCATGCCATGCTATGCAATGCTAGTCATACTAGTCAACACTAGTCATGACCTGTGGCGGTACGTGCCACCCGATCCTCTGGGTACCCGCGCTCGGTGGGTGGTTCCGGCGCAATATATATATATATAAATTAGCCATACTAGTCAACACTAGTCATGGCCTGTGACGGCGTGTCACCCGATCCATGCATGTCTATGCAATGCAGTGCTAGTCATGCTAGCCAACCCTAGCCATGACCTGTGACGGCGTGTCACCCGATCCATATATATAAAAATAAACATTTGAAAACAGCGTATGTGTTTCAAAACCAAATTGATAAAAATCGTTTGAAAACATCATTTAGTTTTCCGAAGCCAAGTTCAAATAATGATTCAAGGAATATTCGGGATGGACCGAGTCCCAATCCCCATACATAACAACCCATGCTCATCACCGAGCATGTATCTCACCTCAATACAACACTATGAGGTGCAATCCGG
>MCJB01051572.1:0-26873 GCA_002018475.1 Nicotiana obtusifolia | reverse complement strand
ATATATGTATCAGAGGCGTTCATATGGTACAGGTTATATCTCTCTTATCCTGATGCTTATTATTGTTCTTACATTATGTTTCCTGTCTTACATACTCAGTACATTATCCGTACTGACGTCCTTTATTTGTGGACGCTGCATGTCGTGCTGCAAGTCTGGGCAGACAGATAGACGAGGCTCCCCCGCCACAGTAGGCTACCCAGTTCAGCGGATATTGGCAAGATCCATCCTTCGGACTTGCCACAGTCTTGGTATGCATTCTGTTATGGGCATTATGGGCATGTCGGGGCCCTGTTCTGACGTAGGTTGCATTATGTTTGTAGAGGCTCATAGACAAGTATCAATTTATGCATAGACAAGCGATGGGTTGACCTATGTACAGTTGAATTGCCTTGTCGGCAAACGTATATATTTTGTTGTATGGTTTTGCATTGCAGCCTTGTTGGACATATTATGTATATAAGTATGTTCGTATCATGTTATGATGTCCCAGTTCATTATGGTTATTGTTCAAGATTGTATGTATATGACAAGCCTTATAGATAATAAGGAAAGTCAGATGAAGGGTACGCCGGCGCCCGTTGAGTAGGGTCTGGTGCCAGTCGCGGCCCTCCGGCTTGGGTCGTGACAAACTTGGTATCAGAGCAGGTCTTTCCTAGCGGTTGTCTATGAGCCGTGTCTAGTAGAGTCTTGATTATGGATATGTAGCGCGCCACATTTATAATCAGGAGGCTGCATGACATTTAGGGTTGTTACCTTTTCCTGAATCTAGATCGTGCGCAGAGCTGAGTCGTAAGTATTCGTTTCTAATATAGACTATGTTCTTTTCAGTGATGCCCACGACTAGGAAACAAGTGATTAGTAGGCGCCTTGATTCAGCTGCGGGAGAGGGTACCAGTCAGGTGCCTCCCGCCAGAGCGGGCCATAGCGAACCTCAGAGTGAGACGCCGTCTCAGACCTCATTTACTTCTTGTCCTCTAGAGGATATGAGAAGGAACCCAGCATCTCCAGTTCCTCCATCTGGTAGTACTGACCAGGATATGCGGAGTGCGGTACAGTCGTTGACTAGCTTGGTAGCTACTCCGGCTTAGAGGCAGAATACCAGTGCTACTGATAAACCGGTCAGTGCGAGAGTTCGGGATTTTAATAATCTAGATCCTCCAGTGTTTACCGGATCAGACCCCAAGGAGGACCGGCAGACTTTTATTGATCAGGTTCATCGTACACTATGGGTTATGCATGCTAATGATACGGAGGCAGTAGAGTTGGCTTCTTATCGGTTACGGGATTTGATAATTTTCTGGTATGATAGTTGGGAGAGATCCGGGGGTCTGAATGCTCCCCCACCTGTGTGGAGGGAATTTTCTGAGGCGTTCCTTCGTCACTACCTGCCAGTTGAGATACAACGAGCTAGAGCTGATAAGTTCTTGAACCTTCGACAAGGTAATATGAGTGTGCGAGAGTATAGTATGTAGTTTGATTCATTAGCAAGGTATGCTCCCCATATAGTGGCCGAGATGAGCGATAGGGTGCACCTGTTCGTGAACGGATTGGGACCACATCTGATAAATGAGTGCACGACAGCCTCCTTGATAGAGTGCATGGATATTTCCCGTATTCAGGCTTATGCCCAGACACTAGAGGATCGTAAGCGCCAGCAAACAATAGACAGGGAGCAGGATAGGGGCCAGCATAAGAGGGCGAGATTTGTAGGGTATTCTGGAGACTTCAGAGGTAATGTCAGGCCCCAGTTTTCGAGGAGTTCGGCACCAGCTGTAGCTAGTGCTCCTCCACAGTTTCAGAGACCTCGATATGATCGATTTACCTATTCGGGTCCAGGTTAGAGTTCGCGGGCATCAGGCTCGCAACATTACAGGGATTCTAGTCAGACGAGACCCCTAACACCTTGTTGTGATCAGTGCGGCAAGGCCCACGTTGGACGGTGTCGTCAAGGTTCCGATGTATGCTACTCTTGCGGACAGCCTGGCCGTATGAGGCGGGATTGTCCTAACAGAGGAGGTGGTGGTTTGGCTCAACCGACTGGATCTGTGGCTGGTTCTTCCTCATCAGTTCGACCTCCAGCACAGGGTTTTCAGCAGCCGACAGGTCGTGGTAGAGGTAGAGGCGGAGTGCTGAGTTCGAGTGGTACTCAAAATCGAACCTATGCTCTAGTAGGTCAGCAGGATCTCGAGTCATCTCCGGATGTTGTTACAGGTATATTGTCTGTGTTTTCTTATGATGTATATACGTTGATTTATCTGGGACCTACATTATCATATGTTACACCCATTGTGGCTGATAAGTTTGGTGTCAAACCCGAATTAATTAGTAAACCATTTGTGGTATCTACTCCAGTAGGAGATTCTGTGGTGGTTAGAAGGGTATATAGAGGTTGCACCGTGACGATTTATAGTCGTCAAACCTCAGCGAATTTGTTTGAGCTAGAAATGGTTGATTTCGATGTGATAATGGGAATGGACTGGTTGACCTCATGCTATGCAAATGTTGATTGTCGTACAAAGAGGGTTAGGTTTCAGTTTCTTGGTGAACCCGTCATCGAATGGAAGGGGAACATTGCTACGCCGAAAGGTATGTTTATTTCCTATCTTAAGGCAAGGAAGATGATCTCAAAGGGTTACATTTATCATCTCGTTCGCGTTAGGGAGGTGGAGGCGAAGCCGCCTACCCTACAATCGATCCCCGTGGTCAATGAATTTCCGGAAGTTTTCCCAGATGAACTCCTAGGTCTTCCTCCTGAAAGGGAGATTGAGTTTAGCATCGATGTGGTTCCTGACACTCAACCGATCTCTATCCCTCCATACAGGATGGCCCCGACAGAATTGTGAGAGTTGAAGGTGCAGTTGAAGGACTTGCTGGATAAGGGCTTCATTAGGCCTAGCACTTCACCTTGGGGTGCGCCAGTCTTGTTCGTAAGAAAGAAAGACGGGTCGTTGAGGATGTGTATTGATTATTGACAGTTGAATAAAGTTACCATAAAGAATAAATATCTATTCCAAGGATTGAAGACCTATTTGACCAACTCCAGGGAGCCAAGTATTTTTCCAAGATTGACTTACGTTCAGGGTATCACCAGCTGAGGGTCAAGGAGAAGGATATTCCAAAAACAGCCTTCCGGACAAGATATGGGCATTTTGAGTTCTTGGTAATGTCATTTGGGCTACCAAATGTCCCAGCAGCTTTTATGGATCTCATGGATAGTGTATTCACGCCCTATCTTGATGTGTTCGTGATTGTATTCATTGATAACATTCTGGTGTATTCTCGTTCAGAGACAGAACATACGGGCCACTTGCGGATAGTATTACAGACCCTTCAAGATCGTAAGTTGTATGCTAAGCTCTCCAAATGTGAATTCTGGCTAAACTCAGTAGCATTCCTTGGCCATGTGATATCTGACGAGGGTATTAGTGTTGACATTCAAAAGATTGATGCAGTGAAAAATTGGCCAAGACCTACAACACCGTCAGAGGTCCGCAGTTTTCTAGGGCTAGCAGGATATTATAGGAGGTTTGTAGAAGGATTTTCCTCTATATCAGCCCCATTGACTAAGTTGACACGTAAAGCTACCAAGTTCCAATGGTCCGACGCTTGTGAGCATAGTTTCCAAGAACTAAAAGATCGGTTGACCTCCGCAGTACTTACCCTCCCAGCAGGAACAGAAGGGTATGTGGTGTATTGTGATGCTTTAGCTGTAGGTTTGGGTTGCGTATTGATGCAACATGGGAAGGTAATTGCTTGTGCATCAAGACAATTAAAGAAGCATGTAAATAACTACCCGACTCATGATTTGGAATTGGCTGCAGTAATTTATGCTTTAAAAATTTGGCGGCACTATTTATACGGTGTCCATGTTGACATCTACACAGATCACAAAAGTTTACAATACATCTTCAAACAAAAGGAGTTGAATATGAGACACCGTAGGTGGCTTGAATTACTGAAAGATTACGATGTCGAGATATTGTACCATCCCGGTAAAGCCAATGTTGTGGCAGACGCTCTCAGTCGTAAGTCAATGGGCAGCCTAGTACACATTGAGTCAAGTAGACAAGGGTTGACTAAAGAGATTCATCAGCTAGCCAGGATGAGAATTAAATTGTTGGACTCCGAGGACGGAGGTGTTGTTGTGCATAACACATCAGAATCATCTCTCATGGCCAAAGTAAAAGCACGGCAATACGGAGATCCCACCTTGATGCAATTGAAAGAGAGCATTAAGCAAGGAAAAATCTCAGCTTTTGAAATTGCAGGGGATGGAACACCGAGGTATCAAAACCGATTATGTGTGCCTAATGTAGCAGGATTACGAGAGAAGATTATGAGGGAAATTCATCAATCCCAGTATTCCATCCATCCTGTCTCAACAAAGATGTATCATGACGTCAAGGAGCAATATTGGTGGGAAGGTATGAAAAGGTCCATCGCCGGATTTGTAGCCCAGTGCCCCAATTGCCAACAAATAAAGGTAGAACATCAGAAACCTGGTGGACTGCTCCAAAAATATAGAAATTCCGACCTGGAAATGAGAGGTGATTAATATGGATTTCATTGTTGGGTTACCTCGCTCTTATCATAAGTTTGACTCCATCTGGGTAATAGCTGATTGACTTACAAAATGTGCCCATTTTCTGCCAGTTAAGACAACCTACACAGCTGAAGATTATGCAAAACTGTACATCAAGGAAATTGTCCGACTTCACGGGGTACCAACGTCTATTATCTCAGACAGAGGAGCTCAATTTACGGCTAACTTTTGGAGGTCTTTCCAGAAGGGTTTAGGCACACAAGTGAATCTCAGCACGGCATTCTATCCACAGACTGATGGGCAGGCTGAACGTACCATTCAGACACTGGAAGATATGCTGCGAGCATGTGTTCTAGATTTTAAGAGAAATTGGGATGACCATCTTCCACTCATAGAATTCGCCTACAATAATAGTTACCATTCCAGCAATAAAATGGCTCCGTACGAGGCAGTGTACGGGAGGAGATGTAGGTCACCAATTGGATGGTTCGAAGTCGGTGAGACAGAATTATATGGGCCAGACTTGATTCACCAAGCCATTGAGAAGGTAAAAGTGATACAAGAATGACTGAGGACGGCCCAAAGCAGGCAAAAGTCCTATTCTGATGTCCGACGTCGTAATCTGGAGTTTGAAGTTGGTGATTAGGTGTTCCTGAGGGTCTCACCAATGAAGGGTGTCATGCGCTTTGGGAAGAAAGGTAAGCTGACTCTAAGGTATATCGGTCCGTACAAAATTCTTCGACGAATTGGACAGGTTGCTTATGAGTTAGAATTGCCATCTGAATTAGAATTTGTCCATCCGGTATTCCACGTATCTATGTTGAGGAAATGTATTACAGACCCTTCTCAGGTAGTCCCTATTAAAGATGTACAAATTACAAGGGATCTTTCATATGAAGAGATGCCAATAGCTATATTAGACCGACAAGTCCGCAAGCTAAGGACAAAGGATGTAGCTTCCGTTAAAGTATTATGGAAGAACAAGAATACGGAAGAAATGACATGGGAAGTAGAGGATGAGATGAATTCTAAATACCCTTACCTATTCCAGCATGGAGATAATGAGGGTGCCGGGGGAACACAGGACGCATTAAAAGGAGAACCGTCGCTACGAGGTAAGCAATAACGTGAGAATACTCTTTCTTAATGCAAAGAGGTGATATGCGGATAATGTACGTAGCTATAATGCTTTGTATAACCTTGTAAGGCTATAGGTTGGGTTTGACTACTTGCGAGTTTTGCTAGAATCCGTTGAATAGAGAAAACTCAGACAAAAATTTCCATCAGAAATCCATAATGAGTTAAGATCCCCGTAAACCCTTACATTCGAGGACGAATGTTCCTAAGGGGGGGAGGGTATTATAACCCATATCTGTACACGTTAGATTATGCCATAAGATAGTCTACATAGGTCCGAGGAGGTAATTACCTTTGAGATAATAAGAGTTTAGTCCTATTGGTCTTAGATGATGCAAGGGTGTATAAGGGTGGTTAACAAGTATTAGAAGATAAACGAGTTAAGGATGTTGTAACTCGTAGTTTCGGGTAAATCGAGAGGTGATTTAAATTACCAAGAGGTCATGTTTTAAGGTATTTGAATCATATTATATCCGTTTCATAAGTCTTGAAGTCAAACGAGTTATGAAATAAAAGTCGACAAAAGTTGTCGCAACTTAGGTTCACAATTTTACTTAAACGTTAAGTCAAATGTTTTTGCGCTTTTCTCCAAATTTACAAGGGATTACGGGGTGATCTACCTACCAAATTAAAGGTCTATGAGTCTAGTTTCCAACGCATCAAACTATTTGTCAATACAATCTCGGAGTATTGATATAATTTTATTTCCGCAAACCTGCGCAGACTGGTAGGTGACAAGTAGGTGCATCACCTACTTGCCAAAATTAGGGGACAAAATTAAAAGTCCCAAGTCGGACAAGAGAGAGCTTTTAAGAGCTTTTAAAGTCAGTTATTTCACTATTATTTCAGACCTTCAAAGCCAAAATTGAACCCCTGCAACCCCTCCCGAAAAATCCCACACAAACCCTAATCGATTTTCCCTATCTTTCAAGTTCTAATTGGGGGTGAAACCTAGAGTTTGAAGAACCAAAGCAAGCACTGAGTTATCCAGAAAGTAAGGTAATTTTACTGCTCTCTTTCATACATTTTTTCTACTTTGAATTCTTGGTAAGTCGTTCTATGTGTGTAAGAACTCACGGGACGGTGATCGGAAGCCGTGAGTTCGAGTTATTCACTTGTAGCGGACTATTTTGTGGAACTGTTTTGTGTTGCTGTAAAGCTGCGTGTTATACTACTGATTTGTGGAGTTTTGGATGAGGAAGGGTGTGGAGAAACACCATATATATTTAGGGTTGTGGCCTGATAGTTGTTCATAACATTTCCGGGTCGTTTGACACGACTATGGTGGCCATCGTATGTATGAAGTGATTGACTTATGATGTGATTGACTTGTGCGTGGATTGTTTTGGGAGGCTTAATATGATTATTATTGATGTTGTTTGGGCTGTTTGATGATTGTGTTAACTTGTGGGAAGTCCTATATATAGGGGAGGTGCTATCTGTTTTATCGCAAAATAAGTTACAGTCGATACATAATAGTTACGACGCTTAAACGATAACGGTAGTGTCATTTCTCTTATTGTAGACCAAGGAGTCGTGGAATATTCATAGCTTGAGGTTGGGAAGTATATACAAGGTATGTGAGACTATCCTTTTCCTTCTTTTGCACGACTCTGACTGTACACAATGCAATGAACGAACCCCAAAGATACTCTACTCTTAGAAGGTAGCAGTACGTATATTATTTCCCCTCTTATGGGAGGATTGATATGTTATTATTTCACCATGGTAGTATGACTCTTATAAGTCCAGCATGCATTATCTATTTTACTTTACCGCGTCGCGCTATAGTCGGCCGGGCAGGCACCTATTGTGCAAATATATGTAATACTGTATTTAGTCGCGCTATAGGCGACAGCTATTTTACTTTACCGTGCCGCGCTATAGTCGGCCGGGCAGGCACCTATTGTGCAACCACTGATCAGTTGGGTATGATGATGAGGAGGCCCACAGAGGCATATGCATAAGATGATGATGAGGCCCACAGAGGCGTATATATGTATATGATGACCTTTCAAAAGGATATATATATATATATATGTATATGCATATACATGTCAGGCATGATATGGTTAGTTGCCCTCAGAGGCATTCAGATGGTACAGGTTGTATGTCTCTTATCCTGATGCTTAATATTGTTCTTACATTATGTTCCCTGTCTTACCTACTCAGTACATTATTCGTATTGACATCCTTTATTGTGGACGCTGCATGTCGTGCTGCAGGTCCGAGCGGGCAGATAGACGAAGCTCCCCCACCACAGTAGACTACCCAATTCAGCAGATATTGGCGAGATCCATCCTTCGGACCTGCCACAGTCTTGGTATGCATTTTGTTGTAGGCATTATGGGCATGTCGGGGCCCTGTTCCGACATAGGTTGCATTATGTACATTTTTGTAAAGGCTCATAGACAAGTGTCAATTTATGCATAGACAAGCGATGGGTTGACTTATGTACAGTTGAATTGCCTTGTCGGCAAACGTGTGTGTTTTGTTGTATGGTTTTGCATTGCAGCCTTGTTGGCCATATTATGTATATATGAGTATGTTCTTCTCACGGTATGATGTCTCAGTTCATTATAATTATTGTTCGAGATTATATACATATGAAAATCCTTTTAGATAATAAGGAAAGTTAGATGAAGGGTACGCCGGCGCCCGTTGAGTAGGGTTCGGTGCCAGTCGCAGCCCTCCGGCTTGGGTCGTGACAGTATCGTAGCCTAAGGTTTTAAAGTGTCCTAGGATGTCTCGGAGCCGTGTCTAATAGAGTCCTTCTTATCGGTTGTTGTTGACCACATCTATAATGAGGAGGCTACTTGGACATTTAGGAATTTCACACTTTTTTGATACTCCAGATCGTGCGATAGAGCTCAAGAGAGGAAGCTAATTTCCTCATCATGCCTCATTTTTCAGATGAGTAATCCACGAGTTCGAAACAGTAAAGAGGGAATGACCCGACATTGAATCTTGGGGAGATTACACAAGAGTTCATTGGGAGAATGCATCAAGCTGTGGAGAGATTGGAAGAACTTGTTGCTAAGGGAAGTGTCCTTGTTCACACCAATGTCACAGCACCACCGGATCGTGTAGTGAGAGAATCTAAGAAACGAAAGAGGGTTATTGGTACTAATGAACCAGATTGTTTGACTTGCAAGAAGCGTCACATGGGAACATGTCGGATGACTCTAGTATTATGTTATGGCTGTGGAAAGCGGGGGCACAAGAAGAACAAATGCCCTAGGTTGGGTACACCCATCCCAGTCTGCCCGATATGCGGGAATGGTCATTTGGCATCGTGTTGTGAGTATGCTTATTAGCATGTTAGGGATGGCATGTTTGGGAAATTCCAAAGGCCCACAAAGCAAGCTGGTACGAGGTTTATTACTCCTGCATTGGAATCCTGGAGGAAGGCTAAGGAGGATACTTATGATGTATGCAAAAAAGGTGGATGTCATGTTAGTGGGGCGAGTTAGTTTAGTGGACCTCATCCTCGTTGCATGAATTGTAGGAGATGTCATTCAGGGATATGTCACTATGGTACCAATGTATGTTATAGATGTGGAGTCAGGGGGCATCAGTTAAGGCACTGCCCCACCAATAGAAAGTTAACAAGTAATACTTCCCACTTGCTTCCCAAAATTCTCAACAAAGTAATACACCTAATGAATTTCTTACAGAACCTTCTGATTCAAATAGATAACATCTACTCACTTGTGCTTATGCATGCACCATCACAATATTTACCTACGTGGTATCAAATCTAATATAAGGCAGCCTAGTGCAGAGATCTTTCTCGAGCCAGTCTCTTTCTCTTGTGCACGTGATTCATATCGTTTGAACGGTCATTTTACTCCCTTTTGTGAGCATTATCATAAACCCTTTCTACTGTCAAGTAACATAAGAGCATATCTTAGCACAAATCATATGCGTACATGTCAATTGAAATGGTCACTAGTCCGCAAAAATTTTATCGGAAATTTGGGATTTCTCACAAATTTAACATAGGAATATCTATTGTTCGCCCATCTCAGTACGACTTTCATGTCCTCTTAGATCATTTGCAGTAAGTAGCTTACTTTCTTCCTATTATCGTAGTTGCCCATGAAGTGGCTGGTGTGGTAGCTTGGGAGTTATTATGGTAGAAACTTGTCCAACTCATAACAAATGTTCATTTTCTCTTTACACCTCTAAACATGTATTATCTATGTTTCTTAGCTAGTGAATTCATTATGCTATTTTCATGACATTTTTTGGATAACCATGAGAGATCGCGTCCTTCTATGTGTCACTATAACACTTCCTTTCTCATAAGGACCCTTCATAGGCTCTCCTTCAAGACCAAATGCACCTTTGGGGTTATCATAGCATCATGTCTGCTTCTCATGTTTTCCTTTCTTTCATTAGCATTTGGATACATTTCAAATCATAAAATCCATGGTGAACTCATTATGAACATTCGCAAAACCTTCCATGATTATTCATAGTGTCTCCCTGGGCTTCGTCATCCTTAAAGACTCGACTTCTAGAATCATTGGCTATGTCATTGTCAGGTGCGAAGAGCTTTACCAACCTTAACATTCCACATCCCTAGGTGGGTAGAATTTTTATTTGCCTTTCTTCCCCGAGCATCATATCAACCCTTAGAACCTCTCTAACCAATACATAATTTCATCCTAATATTAAGATATCCTAGCTACATGGTCTCACTCATTGGTGGTTGGAAGTTAAGTAGACTTATCATGATATTTGCCTCCCCAGTTCTAGTGGATGTTTCAGATACTAACACATATCATGAGCATATTGATTTGAAAGACAAGTTTGTCGTATCTGTAGTCCTCTCAAATAGGATAAACTTTTGGGAAGGGTTAAGCTGTAAGAATGATAATAATCTTACAATCAACTTATTTTTTTTAAACCCCGTGGGCTTGTGACAGAGATTCCTTGTGTCAGTTAATGTTGAGGGCATAGTGCAACATCATGTATTTTTGAAATCTCTATCAGAATCATGGTGCAAGAATCTTCTCATTTTGAATTAAACTTATCTTCTCTATACACAATGAGGCAACTAGTGTCATATACTTGGCTATTTCTCTTTAAGGCTTACAATTGCCGAAAAAGGAACATATGAAGTGAAACAATTGTTACTATCACTTTCGTAACTCATCATCTTCCTAGAATAGCTGATACTAATGTGTTATCCTCTCATGCCTCCCATATACCACATGTCTAAAATCACTTGTTATACATCTTAGGATCATGTACATGGTTCCCACATTATTAATGTTCACTAGTAACTCTATGCTTCGTTTGTTGAATCAATGATTTTATAACAATGATTTACCATGTCAGCATTATTGGTTGTCGCCCTCATATCCCTTAGAGTATAACCTGCTGAAATGCCCTGCTCAGCACCTTGGTCGATTCGTGAACCATTCTAGCTCAAACTCAGACCTCGTTGTTCCCATTTGTAGAAGATCTTTAGAGAGTTGTAGGTTCAAACATGTCAAAGAAGAAGCATCATTCCATGATCGAACATACTGGGTAGGAACTCTATAGTCATATTCATTCTAGCACGTCGTATAACAATGGTAAGGTTGCCAAGGGTTTAGTTTGGGTGTTCGACATAGAGGTTTAGAGTTGAAGAAAGTGAATAGGCTATTCTGAAGATTTTCTCCATGAAGATATTATGTGAATTGTTAATAAAGGTAAGATAGGTGTAGTTTCCATTTGGGCCTTATGGAATCTTGGAAGAAATAGGCCAAGCTATGAGTATGATGTGTAACCCATCGTTGTTCCCCATACACCTGGTGTTTCATGTGTCTATGCGCAAAAGGGTAGTTAGGAGTCGTTTGTCTGTCATTCCGATGGAAGCTATGGAAGATGAAGTCAATGGATAATTGGATTATGAGAGTTACCTATTTGTCATCCTTATTAGATGAGTCTGGAAGTTGAGATTGCCTCCCTCAAGTGCTATGGCTATGTCTGTGAGTCGAGAAGGCCACCTCGATGACTAAGAGTGTTGTGGAAAGGGAATATTGATATATTCTCACTCGTTTGTAGAGCCAAATGGTTGTGGTTCAAAAGGTACTTTCTATATGTTATGATTTAATTGTGTATAGTTCATGTCTAGATACCACTTTTGTTAATGTAATGCCCTTAATGTTGAGATCAATATTTTTGATATATACTGTGATGCATTATTCAGTTATGGATATGTTGTTATTCTCTAGCAGGTGAGTAGGCCCAATTACAGAGGAGACTCTGCCGAAATTTTTGGAAAATTTGGGAGTTAGTCAAATTTGGGGGATTACGATGGTGAAAGGAGGAGATGAATTATGTTAGGTTTTTTGTGTGGACTATACCCCTCATTTGAGGACGAATGATCCTAAGAGGGGGAGGATATAAGGCCCCTTAAAATTTTGCCAAGGAATTCTAGTTCTATGGTGCCGAGGTCGGGTAATGAGTACAGACTTTTCGGGTTGAAGAATGCACTGAGGTGTTGATGGAAATTTTTGGTAGAAGAAGGCAATTATGCGGTCTTTTTTGCAACCGCATAACCGTTTTGTGGGCCGCATAATCATCACAGAAATTGAGCAGGGAGTTTGTTGAATTTTGAAGGTTGGTTTTGCGGTCCATTATGTGGTCTCGTAGTTATTTTGCGGTCTGCATTTTCCGTCACAAACTTGGCATGAAGAATTTTGTTGGATGATTCTGTGGTCCATTTTGCGGCCGCAGAAGTGGTTTGCGGACCGCAAACCTGTCGCAAACCTATCCAGACCTTTCCACTTTTGGGACATCAGTTTAGTGGTCTATTTTACGGACTGCATATCTGTTATGCGGTCCATTCTGCGAACGCAGACCTGAGTCAGATGGTCCATTTTTCCTATTTTTATAACCCGATCACATTTTGATAAATATCCTTTAGAGCTTATTTTGGGGCGATTATCTGATGTTTTTAGAGAGAGGTAAGAGCATTTTAGACAGAGGAGGAGGAAACCTAATCATCCAATCTTGCACCAACCTTCAAAAATCAAGGAAACCAATCACTAGATTATCATCTATCCGGGTAAGTCCTACTCCTAAGCTTTCATGCAAGAGGTTTTGAGTTCTAGTATATTATGGGGGGTTGGAAATAGGCCATGCATGTGACAATAGGTTGTAGTATGTGGGATTAATGAACCATTTTAGTTACTTTCTTGTTGAAATTGGTTGAGGGAGGAAGGGATATACCATTGTAGAGCTTCGTAGTCTATTTTGCATACTAGGTGTTTGACAAAATTCCTAAGAGAGTCACACCATATGAATCCTTCTAATTATTATCCGATTTTCGCTATCTTCCTATAGATTGTTGTTGCTAGAAGTGTTGGGACATTGTAGTAACTTAAGGAAAGCTCAAACAAGGTATGTTAGCTAAAATCCCCTTTTAGATTTGAACCCCACAAAGGCCTTTTAAGTCCCGTGTTGCTCATTATAAATTGATTATTCCGAAAAAGCCTTGTGTCAAAAGATATATGTGCTCAAATTGTATTCCAAACGTTCTTCGTTGTTAAGTTACTATTTGAGAGGGTGATTAAACATGGGCTGTGTGTTATTATGTGATGATTTGAAGTGTGATTCTAATGAATACTGGCATGTTGAATTGTGTAAGAAATCCCATGTCTCTAAGATCCTGATGTTAGGCTATATTTATGTTTTTCAGTTGCTTGTCGCACTCTAATTTACTGCACTTTAATTGAGTTTGAGCTTTAACCGCTAGTTTTGCACTAATTATATGTTTTCTGCCTTGTAGAAGTGATTCGTAGCTATATAGATGTTATGGGATCAATTCACGATATTTTGGATCTTTGATGACTGAATAAAAGCTCAAGGATTAAGTTGGGATCGAGTTCTGGGATCAACGGACACTAGTACATTCAAAGAGAGAAACAAAAAGTCTGGCAGTGCTTCACCAGGGTGCGCGAGCGCGCACTGGGTCGCATGTGAGGCAGTGGACTGTGCAAAATGCGCGAGCAAGTCTCCAGGTGCGCGGCCGCGCAAGTCCCATCCAGCAAAAGTCCTATTTCGTGAAATAGAAGGTGTGTTTGTTTGGGCTGGACCCTACTTGGTATATACATGCAAAAATGGTATTATGAGGACTTTTGACATATTTTAGACCGAAGGAGGCTAATGAGAAGGGGGGATTCAATCCTCACTCAAGGCAAGGGTTTGGATTGTTTTATGTTTTCCTTTAACTTAAACTTATTTGTCATGAATTTCTTCATATCTATGGAGTAATTCTTCTTTAGGTATTGATGGATTTGGTGTTTTAAGAATTGTTTGTGGATATTAACTCTAGTTTTATGCATTGAATCATTTTGGGTGTTTTTAATTGTTTTAAATCTATTCACTAGTTAATGTAATCGAAAGAGGCTTAACTTGTGATTTTTTTCATTATCTTGTTGGTTGAATTAATTGATTCTTATTAGTAATCAAAAGAGGCTAGTTGAGTTAATGTTTAGATCTAGTTAGGAGGCTAATTGAAAGAGGTTCTCCTAAGGACCAATCCACTATGAATTTGTGCATATCTTCACCGAGCTTAACATAGTTCATATTGTGAGGTTGAGACTTAATCCAGAGAGAAATTTTTACTAAATGTTTGTACTACAATCGAGTGAATTCGAGAAACTCACTTGAACCTTAATAGAACTGTATCAACTAGATTTAATTCCCAAACAAGTATTTTGCACCTATCCAATCAACCCCTATCCTCCCATTGATATCTTTCTTGCTTACTTTTGTTGCGATTTTCAAGATATTAACTACAAAAACACTGTTTATATCTAATCCTTTTGGATATGATATTTTCTATGCTATATTCGACTAGCAAGCGTAAGGTTATACGTCGTTTTTGCGCTCGTCAAATTTTAGCGTCGTTGCCGGGAATTGGCATTTAATAGTGTTGGAAATAGTTTGTAGTGCTAATTCAGGAATTTTTCTTTTTATTTATTTTTCTCTTTCTACGCTTGGTGTTCCTTTATTGTGCACAGGCTACAGGTTAGATTGGTGCATGACTCGATCCTCTAGGAAAGCAGTGCTACCTTACGAACCATGAAGGAAATAAATCTCCCCGAGAGTACAAAGAAGGTTGGGCAACCTCAACCAAAGAAGTTACGACGGGAGACGGGGATAATGTGATTTGGCTGCACGAGTGGCAGCCCAACAAAGATAAAAAGCTGCAAGAGGTGATGAGGAGACTGATGTTCGAAATGCACAACTTGTCTATGAAAAGGAGAGGGCTCGAAGAATTGCTCATAATCGACCTGTGGGTGCAGACCAAATCAGAAATATAGCTCCCCTTGCCGGGAAACCACTTGGCGATTATGCTACACCAGTCTACAACCAAGGCTTATCAAGTGTGCAACCACCTCCAATTGTAGCTAATAATTTTGAGCTAAAGCAAGGGTTGCTCCAAACTCTTCAAAATAGTTGTGTCTTCAGAGGAAAGATGAATGAAGATCCGAATAATGGACTTCGAGGAGATTATGAACACCTTTCAATACAATGGTGTGTCGCAAGATGCAGTTTACTTAAGGGCATTCCCCTTCACACTTAAAGACGATGCAAAGCACTGGCTTTGAAGCTTGCCTAATGGATCGATTAGAACATGGGATGAGATGACCAGAAATTTCTTGACAAACATTTCTCATCAACTAACACGAGTAAGTTTAGAAGGGAAATTCATAACTTCTGTCATAACGAGACTGAAACTGTGTTTGAAGCTTGGGAGGGGTTCAGAAAGATAGTGCGTAAATGTCAGCATAGTGAATTATGACTCTGGAGGTCCATTGATTAAAAAGACCACAGAGGAGATAGTTACAATTCTAGATGTGTTGTCAGAGGATGCAAACCAGTGGCCCTTTGAAGTTGCTGAAAGAAGAAGAACAACTGGTGTTCACCAAGTTGATGCTAACATATCTGTGCAGGTACAACTTGATGCCATGGCGAAAGAAATAAGGAAGCTAACTTTAGCTTCATTACATAGTGAGCCCCATGCAGCGTGCGATATATGTGGAAGAGGACACCCTACTCATGAGTGTCAAGCCTCAATCGAGGAAGTTAATGCGGTTGGGAATTATAACTTCAATGCAATGGGTCAGAAGCACCTCAGTTTTTTATGGAGTTCACTTGGGGATACAGCAAATGCATGGCAACAAAACAATCCTAGATTTCAAGGAGCTCCTGGTTTTGTGAATCAGCCAAGGGTGCAGTTTCAGCCTCAACAACCAATTCAGTCTTGGTTAGAAGATCTAATGAAGTCCTTTATTGTCAATACGAAAGAGAGGCTAGATGCTCATGGTGCTGCTATCAAAGAACTTGGCACTAGGTTGCAAAATTTGGAGAATAAAGTGGGGCAAATTGCAACTGTATTGTCTGAAAGGATTCCAGGTACTCTACCAGCTGACACTAAGAGAAACCCCAAAGAGACGGTAAATGTTGTGACTTTGAGAAGCAGGCAAGTGTTGAAAGAGCCCACCCCAGTCCAAAAAGAGGTGGTACCTGAAAAAGATGTTGAGGAGCAGCCGAAAAATGAAGTTGGTAAGAAGAAAAAAGGTAAGAAAGGAGCTGAGAAAAGGAAGACGGAGCAAGAAGGGAGGAATCCAACGAGAGTGAGCATATGCCTGCTCTACCCTTTCCCCAAAGCTGTATAGAGAGAATCTGGACAAGTAGTTTGAGAGATTCTTAGATATACTAAGACAGGTTAATGTAAACTTACCATTCACAGAAGTTGTCTCACAAATGCCAGCTTATGCAAAATTCTTGAAGGAGATCTTTACAAAGAAAAGGAAGATTGTGGAGACATCGGTAGTCAAGCTCACAGAGCATTGCAACACAATCTTGCAAAACAAACTCCCACAAAAGTGTGGAGATCCAGGGAGATTTACTATACCTTGCTCGTTGGGTACTCTTAATTTTGATAAATCTTTATGTGATTCTGGTGCATTAATTAATTTAATGCCCTTGTCTATGTACAGGAAGCTGGAGCACGAGATTGGAGAGATAAGGTCCGCATCAATTTCCTTGCAACTGGCCGACCAAAGAACTTCGATACCCGAGGGGATAGTTGAAGACGTCTTAGTTAGGGTAGATAAGTTCATTTTTCCTGTAGATTTCATAATGGTAATGATGGAGGAGAACAAAGAGGTCCTACTTATCTTAGGAAGGCCATTCTTAGTGACAGACAGAGCAATATTAGACATACATGATAGAAAGCTCATGCTTAGAGTGGGTGAGGAGATGGTGACTTCGAGATGAATGTGGAGATGGGGGTGAGAAAAGAGAAGAAGCTACAAGTGTAGAGTGGAAGGTGAAAAGCTCGAAAGAAAAGGCTGCTATGAGTGAAATAGACAAGTGTGGGGTGTAATCAAAGAAGGCCAAGAAGAAGCTATCTGCGTGGATGTGTGCACTAGTTTGAGCGAGAAGAATGGAGCCCGACTTCGACTCAGACCCAAACTAGAGATTCAGGGAAGTTTCCTCTACCTTATGCTTTTTAATTTTGTGTTATGGGGACATGCCACAACTTAAAGTGTGGAGTGGGGGATATTTGTATGTATGTATGCATGTATGTTAGTCTTAGTTTTTGTTTGTTAGTTTTAGTAGTTTGATAGAAGAAAAAAAAATTATTTTTGATCTTTCCCGACGATGGATATCATATCAACAGGTTTCTTGGGGGATAAAGTCGAAGGAAAAAAAGACAAAAAGATTTTATTTGCATAGGTAGTGTATTAGTTCTCCCTTGGATTTTCTTTATGCCGCGGTTCTTTTATAAAGGTTTTGTTTTAAATGGGTATAGTTAGATTTTTGTTTTTAGAAGTAGGAACCTTTGTGCTATGAATTGACTTGGAAGCAATGTCTTTTAACTTTATCATGCCTTGAGAATAGTGAGTTCTTTAGTTGTGACACTTAGGCTCAATTTTTGACTCTTGCATAAGTACATTAATTTGCATAAGTTTAACTCTACTTAATTGCTTTGACTAGAGTCTTGTTGAGTCCGATCCTGAGTGAGTTATGTGCCATGTGTATGAGGTTTTGTTGTATTTTGTGCATTGCATTTGATGTCTAGAACATGCTCCATGTGCTTGCAAAGAAAAATACTAGTTTAATTCAGTCTTGTAAGTGATATAGGCATTTCTTTGTTGAGCCAGTTATACGCTTCTGCCGACCAAATCATTATTTTATCGTAGTTAACCCCATTGAGCCTGTAATCATATTTCTTTTACAACCATGTTACAAGCCTTACCCATGTGTTTGAATTGACCATCCATTTGAACCATTTACCTCTAGTGAGCACTTGAAATTTGTTTGAATTATGTAAAAGTTGAAGTGTGGGGTGGTTGGTTTGGATTTTGAGTGGAACTACAGAAATAAGGAAGAAAGGTGCACTGTTTGAAAAAACATAAGAGCCACTTAAATTGAAAAGGAAGAAATATAGTTGTATTGTTGTGAAAATTACTCGTTAATAAGTGGAAACTCTTGATTCATTTGTGCTTATTGAAGTTGGGAGTTAATGTATATTGATGTGAAGGTGGAGTTATGGTTTGACATAAGTGTGGGGTTTTGAATATTAATGTGTATGTATTAAAGTTCTTAGGGAGGTTTAGTCACTCTTATATATAAATGTATCCTACCCTTCCCGCAACCTACATAAGCAATTAAATTCCTACTTGATCCTTGACTGAATGAACTCAATTAGTGGAGTAGTACACTACGGGTAAGCCTATGGTTCATCGTTTGTGGCATATGAATTTTATTTCTGAGACTGGGTGGATTCTATCTATCTGAGTTCCTAATTTTTCTTAATCTCTAGCGTGTGTGGAACTACTCTTTGTTCTGACGACACTTGATTCATGAAAGAAAGGTAATGCTTGACCTCTAGGTTAGAGCAAGTGAGCAAGTTATAAATAATGTGTGGTTCTTTTGAGTCAAATCTTGAGGTGAAAATATTATATTATTGTGCTTAGTCTATTTTAAATATTCACTGTATGATGAATTATGCGAATTGCTTAAAAAGGCTGTGTCTTTATAAAGCAATGGTTTAAGTGTGGGGTGTTGATGGTTGGCTATACTTGTGTGTTTTAGTTGCTTGTCGCACTCTGATTTACTTCACTTTAATTGAGTTTGAGTTTTAATCGCTAATGTTTCACACAATTTATATGTTTTATGCCTTGTAGGAGTGATTTCTAGCTATGTAGATTTTATGGGATGAATTCATGCTATTTTGGAGCTTTGAAATCTGAGTAAAAGCCCACGAATTAAGTTGGGATCGAGTTCGGGGATCAACGGACACTAGTACATTCAAAGAGAGAAATGAAAAATCGGGCAGTGGGTCATCCAGGTGTGCGAGCGCGCATGCGAGACAGTGGACTATGCAAACTGCGTGACCAAGTGTGCGAGCAAGTCTCTAGGCCCGTGGCAGCGCACGTCCTTTTTGGGAAAAGTCCTATTTCTTGAAGGAGAAGGTGTGTTGTTTGGTCCCGATCATACTTGGTATACATACATGGAAAGACGATATTTTGAGGACTTTTGACATATTTTACACCTAAAGAGGCTAAAGAGAAGGGGGAGAAGCAAGAGTACAAGGATTTCATTCTTCAATCCTCACTCAAGGCAAGGGTTTGGTTTGTTTTATATTTTTCCTTTAACTTAAACTTATTTCTCATGAATTTCTCCATATCTATGGAGTAATTCTTCTTTAGCGATTGATGGATTTGGTGTTACTGAACCGTTTTGGGTGTTTTTAATTGTTGCAAATATATTCACTAGTTATTGTAATCGAAAGAGGCTTAACTTGTGATGTTTTTCATTATCTTGTTGGTTGAATTCATTGATTCATATTAGTAATCGAAAGATGCTAGTTGAATTAATGTTTAGACCTAGTTAGGAGGATAATTGAAAGAGGTTCTCCTATGGACCAATCCACTACGAATTCGTGCATATCTTCACCGAGCTTAACTTAGTTCATATTGTGAGGTTGAGATTTAATCGAGAGAGGAGTTTTTACTGAATGCTTGTACTACAATTGAGTGAATTCGAGAGACTCACTTGAACTTTAGTAGTGAATGAACTAGAGTTAGCCAATAGTTTACACTATATTTCCTCCCATTGATATCTTCCTTGCTTACTTTTTGTTGCGATTGTCATTAGCCAATAGTTTACACTTTTAGTTAAATTTTAGTTTAATAACAAAATATTAATTGTTGATCATTTTGGATAGAAATCAAGCTATAAACTATGAAAACACTATTTAAAGCCAATCCCTATGGATAGGATATTTTCAATACTATATTAGACTAGCGAGCCTAAGTTTATACGCTGGTTTTGCACTCGTCACACCCTTAATTTGTTTTGTTGCTCAAATGTGTATCTAAAGTCTTGAATTAAAATGTCTTGTTGTTGATAATATATATGGATACTTGAAAGTGAAAGAAGGGGGTTGGAGATGGAATGTGTCGCCTCCGTGCCAATAATGAGAGTTATATTTGTGCCTAAACGTGGCTGTTTTAACTAACGCTATGCTTTGTAAGTGTTTCCGATGTGTCTTTATCTCATATATATATATTCATGAATTGAAATTGTGTATTGCGCTTTTTGGGAAAAGTATTTTGAGGTTAAATGATGTGTTACTCGTTTATGCTTTTAACTTGTGCTTCAATTACCAGCCATTTTACTCCATTTCTTGGAAACAAATTTATTGTGTTTAAAGTCTTCGTTGCTAGTAAACCCAAAGTGTTGATTTCCGGAATATTCTATTTTTTGATATTTATGATGATGATCCTTGAATGTAAAGAAATGAAAGTGTGGAATATAAGATATGGCCATCGAGCCTTGGGATATAGTGTGAAAGGTAATGAGGTGAATATAAAATATATTTGTGCCTTTGATTCCCTTATGTGAAAACCAAAAATGTTTTTGTTAGTATAATTAGCAAACCGAGGAAGGGTGGGTCATAAGGCCCTACCAAAAGCTACACATGCCGGTGTAGGGGTGGATTATGGTTATTCCCCTTAATTGGGATGATGTTGACATTAGCTGTGAATCGGAAAGTCAACCAACATGGCATATGTGGAGATCGGACTCCATGTTGCGCACATGATGGTACTACTCTTGGTAACACCTTTCTTTCGCACCACATGTCAAATCACATTGTACGTGGGGAGATGGCCTAGTCGATCGGGCGTGATTGGACTCCGTCCTAAAAACACGATGGTATATCGATGTTAAAGATCTCCCAATGAAAAATATATATTATTTTCATATTTTGAAAATTGGTATGTTTTAACTGGACATCTGGATATTGTTGATTGTGACTAGCTGTTTATATAGTCTTCCCTTCTTACATTGGCATTCTATTTTGAAAGTGGACATTTAGCTCAACATACTAGTACTATTCCATATGTACTAACTTCATCTTCAATGGATGCAGGTGGTTCGTTAGCTGGTGATTTTGACCCTCGTTAGCAGTTACTCTCTATTCAACAAATTTTGGTAAGCCCTACTCTGTTCCGGGCTTCATGTCATTTGACGTTGTACGTTACATTTTGAGGTGTAGCGGGGGCCTTATCGCCAGCACATCTATACTACTCTTCTGTTGTACTTAGAGGCTCCGTAGATTGGTTGTGGGTGGTTTTTGATATTGGAAATTTAACTGATAAGTGTTGGTATTTGGGCAAACATGTTTTTCATCATATCCATAAACTTGTAATATTTTTTAAATCAAAATATGAATATCCTTTAGTTATGGAAAAGATTATGGAACACTTGACTAATCTCATGTCTATCACTTGCACGAGTTCTTATATTGTCAATGGGCAAGGTTGGGTACAAGGCATCTATCAGGCTTGCTTAACCGGGGTATGTCGGTTGAGCGCCGGTCGCGCTCCCCGAGGTCAGGGCATGACAGTACAGACTCTCGTCACCTCGTACGTACGTAGCCCGCACAACAACTACCACATAACCAATACATCACCTGGGGTTAGCTTTTCCTCACAAGGTTAGACATGAGACTTATCTCGTTCCGAAGATCAATAACATGCTCCAACACCTAAATCAATGCCCATCAATCCGAAACTAGTCAAATAACATGAAAATCAAACAAAATATACTCCAATGCCTATAATTTAACATTTTATAGAAATCCCCTACTCCGCTCGAAAAGTCAACAAAGTCAATCCTCTGGCCACGTGCCCGAATTTCAAAATTTTTTGAAAATAAACATTACTCACAACATCACGAACCCAAATATATCAAATATTCTTAATTCCATGTCCAATTTTGTGGTCAAAATCTAAAATTACCAATTCTAGGTCTTCTACCAAAAATCCAACATTTTCCACTTAAATTCTTGACTTAACAAGCCTAAATTTGTGTATTTCACTGACAACGGGTAGAATTCACTTAGCTCATGATTAATGATGAAAATGGCGCCGCAAAA
This sequence comes from Nicotiana obtusifolia, assembly GCA_002018475.1. NCBI lineage: Eukaryota > Viridiplantae > Streptophyta > Magnoliopsida > Solanales > Solanaceae > Nicotiana > Nicotiana obtusifolia. The sequence continues at coordinate 4,722 of MCJB01051572.1, read as the reverse complement.
CGCTCCATGGAGAATATAAAGTGAAAAGTAGCCAAATCGCCGATTTAAAACAACAGTACTTGGCCCCACCTTTTTTGCGAATGCGCCCTTACCCTCGCATACGCAAAGAGCATCCTGCTCCAGCTCCAAAACTCCACTTCGCGAACACGAGACAGGGGTCGCGAACGAGATGCTTCACTAGGCCATCTCATCGCGGACGCGACCACTCCATCGCGCACCCCAAGATTCCAGGGCCAACCTTTTCCCCTACGCGAATACGATCGCTTGTCACGAACGCGGCTGTGCACCCAAATCCTCCATCTCAAATCCTTCTTCATGAACGCGAGAAACCCTACATGTTCGTGATGAACAACACCAGAACCAGCAATAGCAGCAGCAAAACATGGAGAAATTGACCCCGTCCAACCACACCAACAGGTCCCGAGAATGACATGAACTTGTCCAATCGCTCAAATGCCATGAATAATATCAAAATTACAAATCGACGATCAAAATCCTTCTTACAACATACAAACACTCAAACATCGACGAGCATGTCCGAAGCATACATAAAAATTCCGGAATGATACCAAACATTACGTACAAGTGAAAAATCATGATACAAAACTTTTCCAAGGCTCGGAACCCTTAATGGACATCAATAACACCAAAGTCCACTTCAAATCAAACTTAGGACTTCATACTACATACTTCAAACTTCACACTTCACTCAACTCTCCCTTCGTTCTCAAAAATATTTAAGAAATAAACTACTTGTTTGTTCATACATGGAGCATATATCAGAAACTACTTCAAATACATCACAAGAAAATCTACCTACAGAGGTATATTTATTTATCATTATGAATAGCTAAACTTTTATATTCCTGATAATCTCTTAAATGTTATACTAATTTAATTATGTTATAGTATTGTTTTGCTGAACATTTTTAGTAAGTTTGCCATATGAGTAAGTAGGCTGAGAGTAGTCAGGCCCAGGCTATGCCGTCCTGTAGTGGAAACCGGAAAAGGCAAGGAAGCCGTGTTAAGGGGAGTACACATTGCTGAGGCGCTGCTAGGGTAGATGATTGAAGCTGAAAAAAATATGGTAGTGACTAAGCGAAATGTTCAGGATAACTTTAGTATAAGATGATAAAATTAGAATAACATACTTAGAGATTAGAGGGAATAAATGTTTAGAATTAATGAAAATGATAAATACTTATTTGTTAGATAATAATCAAGAATATAAAATACTGGTATTAAATATCCAGAATTTTACATTTACAATAAAAGTGATTAAAACTAACAAGAATGTTATTGCAGATTACATATCAAGACAAAAGTACTCAGACAGATAATCTACCAGAAAATGGAGACCTATATACAATTCTTTCCAAGTTGTCTATACAAATAGATGGCATGGGAAAGAGGTTACAAAATTTAGAGGAAGCTAGTAGTCAACAGCATGACTATAAACATGCGGAACTACACAAAACAACTAGCAGTCAGCAGCATGACACAAAACATGCGGATCTAGAAGGAGACGATGGGAAACACTTAAAAACCCATAACAGTGTTTGTATTGATGCAGGAACTACAGCAAGCAGCAGCACATCTACACCGAAATTACCTGCAAAACCAAAAAATAAAAACCTCAATAAATTATTTGAAAAACCATATAACTTAGTATCAAAAAATCCAGTTACAGTACAACCTCAAACCACTACCTATTCTGAAACTTTAAACCAAACCAAGAAAACCTATAACCATATATCCCGTACCTATATAGAAAACATGTATAAATTACAAACATTTCTTAACCTAAACCCAAGATCCAAAAATACCACTAACCCAGAAAGAGACTATATTACAGCACACCTACAAAGACATAATAAACTTATTACTCTACCAGGAACCAACCCAAACCTAGTAAATACCTGCTATATCTATGGATTACTGAGTACAGTATATACCTCGACAGGAGAAGAAATAGCTACTATTACGGAATTATATAAAGCATTTACTACATACAAAAGAATTACTAAAGGAACACTTTTTTATATAAAATTCTATACTGCCCCAGCGGGAATACTATACGACGACACAAAACTTATTATACAAGTTGTTAAGATTGGACTTACTAGAGAAATGGTCATACCGGAATAGATCGATATACAGCCTGAGATACCTAAAGCAGAGATTCCTGAATTCTTTGCTAACAAAAGACTTATCGGACTAGCTACAATACTCAGTGAGTTAGCAAATACATATACGAATGAATTACCTATGTGGACATATTATTCAAGAGAACAAACTATGATCTATTCACATTCAAGGGAAATCAGAAGACAAGATATGGAAGACATAAAACAATGGGTTATCAGCCTCTTAAAGCCAGAACAGATACCGATTACAAGAGCTATTAAGAAAAATTTTATTTCAGAGGACTTATTATCGAGATATTGCATAATCATAGGACCCAAATACCTAGATCACATATGCTCGAAATGCAACGGAGAAGATAATGTTATACAAGAATTTAACATGGAGTAATTTCTTGGAAGACCCTACAACTACCACAATCAATGAATGAAGAAAAGAAGACAAAGAAAGAAGACGACAAAGACTGCAAAGAAAGAAGGAGACAAAGAAATAAAGAAGAAAGAAGAAAGAAGAAAGAAGAAAGATGCTGAAGAAAAAAGAAGAAAAGGACAAAGGAAGAAGAAGAAGATTGGCATTAAGAAGAGACGTAAAGAAAAAAAGAGACAGAAAGGAAAATGACATAAAGAAGAAAATGACAGCTATGTAATAAAGTCAAAAATAGAATAGTATTTTTAGTCTTTAATTTTCAATCGTCCAAATGTAAAGAAAAGGATGGTTAACCTTTTTTTTTAACTTTTAATTAGAACCGCCCATCTGTAAAGTTGAAGGGCACTTAGGACTTTTTGTTAATAGTTTTTCTTGTATAAATAGGAGAAGAAGGAAAAGGAGACGATATACTTCATACTTCATACTTCACACTTCACTCAACTCTCCCTTCGTGCTCAAAAATATTTAAGAAATAAACTACTTGTTTGTTCATACATAGAGCATATATCAGAAACTACTTCAAATACATCACAGAAAAATCTACCTACAGAGGTATATTTATTTATCATTATAAATAGCTAAACTTTTATATTCCTGATAATCTCTTAAATGTTATACTAATTTAATTATGTTATAGTATTGTTTTGCTGAACATTTTTAGTAAGTTTGCCATATGAGTAAGTAGGCTGAGAGTAGTCAGGCCCAGGCTATGCCGTCCTATAGTGGAAACCGGAAAAGGCAAGGAAGCCGTGTTAAGGGGAGTACACAGTGTTGAGGCGCTGCTAGGGTAGATGATTGAAGCTGAAAAAAATATGGTAGTGACTAAGCGAAATGTTCAGGATAACTTTAGTATAAGATGATAAAATTAGAATAACATACTTAGAGATTAGAGGGAATAAATGTTTAGAATTAATGAAAATGATAAATACTTATTTGTTAGATAATAATCAAGAATATAAAATACTGGTATTATATCTACTTAGATAATAATGATGTTAAAGAAAAAATATTTGATCTACTAATTATGGAAGAAATAATAGAATATATCGAAATCATGCAGCTAATAAATCAACAATGGTATGAATTCAATAACATAGACTTATATGACCTATATATATATTCAGATTAATGAATATAAATCATGAATATCTAGAATACTGGATAAAAACTATGAGAACAAAAGACTCATTAGAAAAATTACTTTCAGATAATATATCAGGCTACCTTAGAACACATGATACAGAATATTTAGAATTTATTAATGAAACCATTAAAGAAATAAGAAGATTAATACCAATAAAAGAAGAATACTACAAAAAAGCCTTTCCTAACCCTTAAAATAATAGAATGAATTCCGCACCCCCAAATTGGTATCATTGGGGGTGTGGAATTCATTCTATTATTTTAAGGATTCAAACAATTTGGGGGTGCGGAATTCATTCTATTATTTTAAGGGTTAGGAAAGGCTTTTTTGTAGTATTCTTCTTTTAGTGGTATTAATCTTCTTATTTCTTTAATGGTTTCATTAATAAATTCTAAATATTTTGTATCATGTGTTCTAAGGTAGTCTGATATATTATCTGAAAGTATTTTTTCTAATGAGTCTTGTGTTCTCATAGTTTTGTTCCAGTATTCTAGATATTCATGATTTATATTCATTAATCTGAATATATATAGGTCATATAAGTCTATGTTATTGAATTCATACCATTGTTGATTTATTAGCTGCATGATTTCGGTATATTCTATTATTTCTTCCATAATTAGTAGATCAAATATTTTTTCTTTAACATCATTATTAAGTTTTCTAAGTAGATATAGTACCAGTATTTTATATTCTTGATTATTATCTAACAAATAAGTATATATCATTTTCATTAATTCTAAACATTTATTCCCTCTAATCTCTAAGTATGTTATTCTAATTTTATTATCTTATACTAAAGTTATCCTGAACATTTCGCTTAGTCACTACCATATTTTTTTCAGCTTCAATCATCTACCCTAGCAGCGCCTCAACACTGTGTACTCCCCTTAACACGGCTTCCTTGCCTTTTCCGGTTTTCATTATAGGACGGCATAGCCTGGGCTCGACTACTCTCAGCCTACTTACTCATATGGCAAACTTACTAAAAATGTTCAGCAAAACAA
>MCJB01051571.1:28757-50755 GCA_002018475.1 Nicotiana obtusifolia | reverse complement strand
ATATATATATATATATATAAAAGGCTTATTAAAAGAAATTTCCGTTGATTTAAAAAAAAAAAACTTTAGGCCCGTTGGGCCCGCGGGCCTAGGCCCGTAGTGGGCCGGTCCCAACCCACGAGCCCGCCAGGCCCGGGATCGCCAGGACCGCCTCAGGCCCAGGCCCGCCAGGCCCATTAGGCCCAGGCCCGCGGTGGGCCACAGCCTTACTTCAACTATTCTAAAGTGAAATAGATCCCCCCTTACCAGAAGACAATCGCATTTTTCCTTAAGCAGTGCAATGCACGCGCTTGACACCTATTCGTGACCCCTTCAAACTGTCTACATACAACCAACTAATTTCGAAAAATCCTATGCATGAAAAATGATAATCACGTCTAAAGGCGGATCTATGTTGGTGATATAGGGGTCATTGGAACCCATTAGCCTCGATAAAATTATCTGTATATATTTTGTATATGCATCAAGAACCCTTATATAATTTTATTGTGTCTCTCAAACATAGAAGTTGGATAGTTTGCTGGTTTATCATATAACATAAGCTCCTTCCCCTTGTTTGCTGACCCAAAATCGAGAACCAACAATTCTTTTTCTTTTTCTTTTCCCCCTCTTTCTATTAGATTTTCCCATTAAGTTTACAATATGGGTCGGCCTCTAATCACGTTAAGACAATTTTAAATATGCAATTTGCCCTAACTTCTTGAATTATTTAGTGTATTTTTTTCTATGTGTTTAAACATTCATTCAGTTTAATTAACTGGTCTTGCTAGAATCATTTGAAAAGATCATTTTGTGTGTTTTCTTATTATCTGAGAGAAATTTTACAAAAATAATATCATACAAAAAGTATGCGCATTCCTAAAGCCAAAAATTATTTCTACAAAGTATTGTAAAATTAATAACAAACAAAGTTGAAATATTATTAGTGGAACCATTTATCCAGTCGCCTAAATTATAAGTCTCACATTTACCTTCAAGATATCATTTTCTTTTGAGAATGCTTTTCCATCTTAATTATATATCCAAGGATATACCATATTAGTTCGACGAGCGAGTTTCAAATATCGAATTATTTATGCAAAAAGCTATAGTTGATGTAGTGAGAAAGATTCATATAGACATGTACAAAACAAAAAAAAAAAAAGAAAAAGAGAAAAAAAAAAGGCAATATATACCTGTGATCATTCTTTAGATGTCATAGAGATAAAAACAATATGCTAAACTTGTGTGTACTATAATTCTATTTTTTAGCTCCTATATGTTTTTATAAACTATATATGCATTATGCAGGGAAGAAATTATTATTTTTAAATAGTAAATTTTATAATGCTTTTTGGGGTTACACGTGCAATGCACATGTCTAGGAATTAGTGACACAAATAGTGGCATTGTCAAATGCAAAAATGAAGAGGTCAAACACAGGAATTTTCTTTTACAAATTATACACTCTGAAGAAGACATCTTAGAGTTTCCTCCCCTGTTATCCCTTTAAATTTTTATCTTTCATCTTCAATGTACCATATGACTGCTTGAGAATTTCTCTAATATGTCAATATAACTCCATGGTATTTCTCAGTTGTCATCTCCAATTCCAATTGAAATCCAAGTGAGATTAAAGTCTAGTGTTATCTTTTCCATAAATTAATAGGTATTTTTTTTTTTTTTTTATAATTAGCATAGAGTACTAGATATAAAATTTGTTATTTTCCTTCTGCTTTCATCCAAAGAAAAAAATAATTTATTTCCTCCTCTACTGTGCAGTCAAATCTTTCAGGAAACTCGAGCAAATCGTACTTGTCTCACTACAGAATGTGATTTGAATGAGAAAATTTCCATTAAAGGTATAACTATAGAATGTGGAACTTTGTGAAGGGACATATCTCTTCGTAACAATAAGCGTCTTTTTGTTTAAGCCCGTTTGCGAAGCGTTCTTTTTTTTTTTTTTAATTAGGATACTTAATTTAAATAGGTTAATAATTAAAAGGGATATTTTAGTAATTTAACTTTTAAGTTAAGGACTTCCATTTTTAATACTGATTTAATCACTGGTGTATAGAGAAAATTTGCTTTACCGTCCCCAAAATCAAGGAGCACAAAAGTTTCAGGACATTAATGCGTTTTGATTTGATTTATGTCAATTTTGTTTCTCATCGAATGTTGTTTACTTAATTTCAAGAACATAAAGTGCGCTAAGACTTTAAGACCATTGTGGTCGTATTGGTTTGTGGATATGAAAATTTGTTTTCCCCTTCTGTGTCTATATTGTCTTATCGGTTTGTGGATGCTCATGCACAGCATTTCCTCAATTCTTTTTTTGTTTCTCTTTTTTGGGTTTGAGGAAACTAAGGAAATCGAGGGGAAATCAAGATTAACTGATTAATCAACCCAGATTAAAATAAGGTGATAATTCTCACTCTGTATGTCTCTTGGTTGTGTTATAACAATAATTGGTTTGCCTTGCTTCAAGGTAGGGAATGGAGCGCACGCATCATTTCGGAAGGACAAGTGGATGGGCAGTCTCACATTGAAAGATGAATATCCAAGCCTTTTTCTATAAGCGAGTGATCCAGACTGTACTACGCTCAGAACACATAAAGTTTGCATCTAAGAAGAAACATTCAGGACTGGGGACTGAATGCTTTACTGGAGAGATGTAAGTCAACTCACAGGAAAGGGACAGATTGATATGTAGAAGCTCAATGGAGGGGACATACTCTTATCAAAAAAGGGTATACACATTTTGCTCAAGCAAAATAGATGATTGACTATGGCCATGAAAGCTCATCTGGAGGATTATACTGCTAAAAAAGATGATATGCTTCAGTTGAACAGCTTTTTATGAGGCATGCCTAACACAGGACAACCTTAGCAGGAGAAGTATCTAGACGTGAACAGGTGCCATATGTGTCAGCCTAATTCTGAAAGTGTCAAACAACTGCTCCTCCACTGTACAGTTGCAGCAAATCTTTGGAGCATGTTTTTCTCAAATTTCGGACTAGCTTGATGTTAGCGATATAATAGATATGTCCTAGATTCAATTTTACATACGATGATTTTTATATATTTTTGTGAACGTTATTTGATATAGAAATATATGACATTTGATATTCTGTTATCATAGTTATTATTAGTTGTTTGATTAATTTAATAAGGTCCTTGATTAAATTTTGAAATTGTCATCATGATGGAGATCATGATAATAAGAGTGATGTTTCTTATAATTTAATCTAAATTTGTTCTTGATCGTAGGATTATTAATTTGGACATTAGTAATTTGGTTAGATCAATATTTATGTGATTGTCTTTATGGGATAAAGATTCATTGATCTCATTAACTAAATCACATAGATGGATGATGTATATAGAGATATGATCATTGAACCGACTCATTGGATAATTCCTAATGGTTAGAATTATTATAAACCGTCAATAGGATATTCTCTTGAAGAATGTGATGTAAGAGTTTCCTTTGACCTGAGATCATCATAGTAATTGACAAGTTATTTACTGTGCTTTGATACTAGACACTTATGGCCTTAGAGCGATAGTTGAAAGGATATTGGGTATGATTAAATATTGTAGAATTAGTGATTGATCAAGATGGAATCTGTCGACTCTTGGTAATGAGTTTAAGCTCCATGTTGCCATGGATTATAAACGACCAAATTAAGACCTTAGCTAGGGCAATTGAATGAAAAGAAGAAAAGAGTTTCTTAGGTCATTCAATGGTTGATTATTTGACACGAACACATAGTTGATCGCCTATTAGGATTTGACAGTTTGAATCATATCCTAGGGTGACCCAAAGCTATAAGGATAGAAGGAATTTTACTACATTATTCTTCTACTGGTTCTTGAAAGTAAATGGTATACTTCATTTTATCCGGTCATTAAGGAGTGTTGTTAGACGCCATCCTTGATTAGTATATTGATGTGATCAATTTATTACCAGTTTAGTGTTGAACCTATGGAGTCGCACACTAACGAGTGTTCTGATCTATTAGTATTATTTGCTAGCACAGAGGATATAATTAATACTGTGAACAAATTGAACTTTTCTATTTCAAATAGAAACTAAATTATATATCTTGGTTGAAATATATATATATATATATATATATATATATATATATATATAACAAATATTTATTTATATAAAATATTAATGAAAGTTTTTGATTGAATCCAATTTCGAATTGGATTAGCAAACTGAGCGCCCATAAAAAGACTCGTCGGCAACGTGATATCCTTTTAAGAGTGAGATGTTATTTTCTATAGTAAAAAACTAACAAGGATTTTGGAATCCAATTTGGAATTGAATATGCAAAGTCTATAAAGCTTTCTCAGCAGTCACGTTATCCAAAAAACCGGGAATTTCGATTTTTCCATAAGAAAATTTCCACGAAGTTTATTTTCAAATTAAACGTCTATTTTAAGTAAATTATTATCTCAACCAAATAGGAAAAGAGTTTATAGATGATGCTATATAAAGGATGATGGAAAAAATTTGTAAAAGTAATTTTTGAAAAGAAAAATCACTTTATGAAAGTAAGAGTGCAACACAAGTCAAGTGAGAAAATATCATTACAAGAAAAGTGTTTCTTGTTCTTCTATCATTGAATTGACATTTTTGAAAAAAAATTCAGCTCAATATTTTGTTCAATTTGTTCGCCGGTTTCATTGATCAAAAAGTTGATAGCAAGGATCGGTTTTCGGTGTGGATACGCATAGAGTCTTCGTACTATCGAAGAATTTTTGAAACGAGACTCTCTTCACTAGGTACGTCTTAGATCCGATCTTTGACATGTAAATAAATTTTAAATACGATAAAATCTTCCTAAAATTATTATTGTCTTTTGCTACGTGTCACGAACCCCTACATGCAATCCTTCACTTGAGTCATCCCTAACAGAATAAAGTATGCCTATGACAGTTGGTGTTCGTGGAGAGTTGAAAAAGCCATCAAGAAAATCTAGTTAAGAGTGTCTGCTAGTATTTTTTGGTGCATTCGGACAGAAAGTATGTTGCTTTAGAATCTCAACTCCAAGTTACTCTCTAAAATCCAAATGCTTACTTAATCTTTTTAATTAGTTAAATCAGGCCTTATATCTAGTACTGACCATTTTTTGGATTGTGTCACCTAAAGGTGACTAACAGTCCCGTTCACACCGGATCGGACCGATTTTGGATCGGAATCCGACTCGGACCGGTGTGAACCGGACCATTTATTCGCTTGGGGGTCGGTCCCGGAAACGGGACAATTTGACATTTTGAAATCGGACGAACCGATACAAAAAAAGTCCGAAACTGGCCGGAACTGGACCGAAAAAAAAAAAGCTGCCAGTTTAAAAACTAGCCGTTGGCAACGGCTCTATTGAGCTAATAGCCTTTGTCCAACGGCCGTAAATTTTACCCCATAACCACCCCTAACTATTTTTTCCTATAAATATCCCATTATTTCATCATATTTTTCACACAAATCATCCAATTCTCTCTGATTCTCTCAAATTCTCTACAATATTGCTATTTTGCTACTTTGGCTATTTGTGTAAATTATACAATTTTGATTCTTTATCAAGTTTTAATTGGAGTTGCTATCAAGTGAAGGTTCAAGTTTCAACTTCACCTCAATTATACGGTTATATTTGGTTGGTCATTCCTACTTCTACTCTTTTATTATATTTTTATCATATATTTATTTTATTTGCTATAATTATGTCTCAAAGAGGTTCAATTGGAACTAGTAGTGGGGGGCTGACACGTGGTCGTTGGGGAAATAGAGGTAAAGGAATTGCTGGTAGTTCTAATCAACACATAGATGATTCTCAATATTATCATGATTTTAGCTCTAATAATCCACTTGATTCTCAACACATAGAAGCGCAATATAACTATGTGTGAGCACGTGATTTTTGCCACACCCAGAATACTCCTATAAAAATCAAAAATAGATTTTTAATTATTATTCGCTATTTTTTAGAAATTTTAGTAGATTTTTAATTACTTACACTTTTCTCGCTTGTTTAATTTTTAATTAATTAAACCATGAAAATACCAAAAAAAAAAATCATCATGCGTTGCATTTAGGATTTGTTTTTACATTTTAGGATTAAATTAGTAATTATTTGTTTTATAAAATTAAAAAATCACGAAAATAGTTCATTTTTACATTTTTTTCTTTAATTCTTAGAATGAAGTGTTATTATAATTTTTATAATTAGTTATTTAGCTTAATTTCACATTTAGGTAATTTAGGATTTTTAATTATTAGGATTCTTAGTTTTAAAAATATAAAAAGAAAAATAGAAACAAAAGAAATTGAAGATAGAACAAAAGAAAAAGGGAACTCGAAATTGGGCTTGTATTTAAAATTTTAACAAGCCCAAAACAATTCAACCGGATCAACCCAAACCCAACTCCCCCCTTATACCCAAACGACGTCGTTTGGTTAAGTGATTGATCTGAGCCGTTGATCCAAGCGATCCAACGGCTCACAACCGACCCCTCCCGCCTATAAAACTGTCCGAATCTACCCCCTACCTCATTTCGTCTTCTCCCAATCGACCCCAATCCTAAACCCTAAAATCCGCCACCCTAAATCCCCATTGAAGTCCACGGTGGCTCACCCCAAACCGCCCCCAAATCCACCCAAAATCATACCTAATGACCACCGTCATTCCTTCACCCCAAATCTCAACCTCGTTTCAGCCAAAACTCCTTGAAATCCTTTCAATTTCAAATCGAAAATGAAACCCTAAAAAGTGTCAAAATTTCTGAATCGAAGTTTCTAAGTTGATCAAAGTCAAGATCGACTTTATCCGTGTGTTCTCAACAAGAACACACGGTTAAAGTCAAGCTTGGCTAAATATCGAGATTTTTGAAGGTGTTCAAGCCCACTGGTCCAAGGTATTTCTTCATCTTTCTTTTTCATTTTTTTTTCTTTTTCATTTTTTTAGTGTTTCTCATCTTCTACCCCTTCTTTAGTTTCCAGTTTTAATTTTTAATTTTTGTCAAAAGTCCGGGTTTGCATGTTAAGCGTTATAACCTGATTTTCTTAGAGTATTTGGTATTCTGTTGTTTTACTTCTGTTGGGCCTAAAACCAGTCGAGTCGTCAAGACTCTGTAAAAGCAACAGATAAAAATAAATGTGTCTGAAAATCGGGCTTTTAAAAATCAAAGCCCTAGAAGAAAAAGGGTCAGAATTGGACTCAGTCGTATTTGGAGTCGGGTCGACTCGACCCGTGAGGTTTACAAAGTAAAAATCAGGGTATTGAAGGGGTAATTTAGGTAATAGCTATGTAGGAAATCTTTCGGTAACAAACTAACAGATTAAGAAGCTTCTAGAGAGGCCTTAAAATGCAATAAGATAAGTAAAATAGGGAAAAAGCTGGGCCAAAAGAGATAATTTCAGAAGCTTGTAACTGGAATAGACAACTGTCCAAAAGTTTGTTAACAAAAAATACCCTCCCCTCACACATTGGAAACAGAATATATAGATACGCATTTCACAGATTATTCACACACGGATTGATTGGGGTTTTTATAACAGACTCTCACAGATCTCTACTCACTCACACACATTCTCATCTTCATTCACTGCACTCACACAATTGCAGCTTGAAAAGAAACTAAGGTTCTGAAGAAAAACAGTAGAATTCTAAGTTAGCTTGGCACGCAAAATAGTTCATAAGTTGTAGCTGTTTCAATTTGCTAAATCCTCTCTTGCATTTCTGGGTTTCGAAGTGTATCTAGCTTTGGATTATTAGTTGCTTGCTGCTGTTCTCTGTCAACTAGTAGCTGAGCTCCCATTGTAGTTGTTTTCAGCTTTTATTTTGCCATCTTAGGACTTGTTTGCTGCTGTATAGGTATGTTCAAGCATCTCTGTATCTTTAAATTGAAATCATGAGTGAAATTAAAATATTTACTGCCTAGTTCTATATAGTTAACATGTTTAATGGTTAAATTTGTTTGAATCCCTCTTCCTATCAATCTATGAAGTTGTGAACATGTAAATTTTGATTGGTTAGTGTCAATGGATCATATGTTAGTGGTTGTTTGGAGTTTTTGTTGATTTGTAATGAGATCTGAATTACTATTATAATATGTGTTCAGTTTTCTTCATGACTTTGTTTGCTTGCCAAATCTGTTATCTCTACTCTTCTATTAGCATCAGTTCTCTGCTGTTCTGTTCATTTAACTGAAAATTTGACTGAAACTACTCGCAAATTGATTCAGTAGCTGCTAATAATCATTTATCCTACCAAAGCATGCTAATGTTGTTTCTGCTGTAGTATAGAATATACAACATGTTGAAACACAGCAGTTCATTTGTCTAAAAAACAGAACTGGAGTTGCTATTTTCGGGTTTAATTGAAGCTAGATGGAAGTATTCATCTCATATCTTCCTGTTCTGATTATTGTGCACTTGCATCTGAAAATCTAAAGAAGGAACAGGGAGAAGGTCATTGGTGTACTGTTTTAATTTTGGAATTTGGAAAGCCATTTTCATGAGTTTAAGGATTGAATTAGAAAGTTTGTAACAATTTAGCCCATTGGTTTTGTAATTAATTAACGGGTTGATAATTGTTTACTTTTAATTTTCTCCATTTGGTTGAAATTTTGTAATTGATTTATTCCTACCTATGATTGTATAAGTGATCTGATGAGCTCACGTAAAGGAGCATTTGCTGAATTACTCCTTTCCTTTGACATTTGGGCTACAATTGTAGCCCATTCCTGAGAAAACAGCTTTGTCTACGGCTGGTCTTGAGCCTGACTTTAAGCTGGCCCACTTCAGTGGCATCCAGGCCCAAACCTTTAAGAGTTCCACCTGGAATTTGGTCTGCCCAATGTGGTCAAGTCTTTGCCAGATATCATGATTTGTTTTGAGTTTGGACTACTAATTTGTATACTTAAATTGATGAGTGTGAATCTGATTATGTATAGCTTAAGAATTTCGTTTCTGGTCTTTTAATGTTGCAACATTGTGCTAGTCTTGTTAGTTGGGCCATGTGCTTTAGAAAATTTAGTTGATAGAACTTTGGGCTAGGGTAACTTAATGGATAGTGGGCTGGCCCAATGCATAAAACCACAAACAGCCTAAGTAGTCAATAAATACGGTTCTAACAACTTTAGGTCTAAAAATTTCTTCTAATTAATGGGGGTGAGCTATGTAATTAGCAACGATCACCTATGGCCTTCTTAATAGTTAAATACAAATTTAAAAGCAATTAATTCTTAAACGCCTTAAACTTTCGTTGCTTGCTTTTAGGAACGATTAGTAAACCATTGTGACTATGGGTATGGTTCCCGTGACATAGTAACAATGCCAATTTCGGGGGTGCCTTTCAGGTAACCCGATTTTAACAAACTTCAAATAAAAAAAGATTTCGAAATAATTTGAGGTGCGCCGCGCCGGATACAATTTCAAAATGCATGGCCCTCATTAATCAATATTAAAATTATTAAAAAACTGAGATGTGCTATTCAGTAAATTTTCATGGCCCTCGAAAAGTTCAAACGCGTAGTTGCTTTAGGCGCGTTATTTTAATAATTCACTTTCCTAAACTCGGGTGCGCATTTATGCGACCCAAATCCAAATCTCAGCGTTAAATAAAATATGTTACGGATTACGGGTGCATTTATGTGACGTGGTTCATGACATATTTTAAATAACGTTGTAATTCTCCAATAATTAATCAAAAGCGTTTAAAGATAAAATGTACCATAGGCTAGAAACATGTATTAAAATCAGATAATAAGCCGATTATAATAGTTGAGCGACCGTGCTAGAACCACGGAATCCGAGGGTGCCTAACACCTTTCCTCGGGTTAACAGAATTCCTTACTCAGAATTTTTGGTTCGCAGACTTCATAAGGAAAGTCGAAATTTTCTTCGATTTGGGATAAAAAATAAACCGGTGACTTGGAACACCAATCAAAATATTCCAAGTGGCGACTCTGAAAAATTAAATAAATAATCCCATTTCGAATAATGTCACTTTAATTGAAAAAATTCCCTTATATACTCCTCGGGGGGTCTACGAAAAGGAGGTATGACACTATGAAACTGAGGTTAATTTAGAATAACAACATGAATTTCAAGCAAGTCCACCTGAAGTTCAGTCTGACTTGCCTCCTGTACCTCCTACTAGAGTCCCGGTTAAACGTAAGAAAAGATATGAGGTGTGGGAATTTGTGCAAAAGAAAGTTGAAAATCAGACGGCTGTTTGTGGTCTTTGTGGAATGGAGTGGATTTTCAAAACTGGAGGTAATGAAGGTGGGACGGGTAAAATTAGGACTCACTTAAGAAATAAACATCCTAAGGAATGGTCAATGCGGGCGGTGGGTATTTATTTAGGAACCGAACATGGGGTAGTAGCACATGATGAATCCTCGGGTATCCAAGCGAAAATTAACCAAACAATAGGAGGGATTCTTACTTATGATAAACAAAGGGATAGGGAAAATATTGCTAAACTAGTTCATAGAGGGTTTACCTTATAGTTTTCCTTCTTCTACTGGTTTTGTTCGTTATATTTAAGCTACATATAATCCTTCTTTTAAAGGTTTTTCAAGAACTACTGTTAAAAATGATATTATTAAATTTAAGAACGAATATAGAGATTATTTGCGATATTTATTTGATAACTTTGACACTAGAGTATGCCTTACTACGGATATGGGTCGTTCTATAAATAACTGTGATTATATTACAGTTACTGTTCATTGGATAGATCCTGATTGGGTATTTCAAAAATGTATTATTGCTTATAAAGTTGTTGATGAACCACACACGGGTAATTATATTTCCAAAACAATTTCATCAATTTGTTGTGCATATTGTTTAGCTAACAAAGTTTTTAGTATTACAGTAGATAATGCTACAAACAACACAGAAGCACTTAGGAACTTGAGACCTATTTTAAACTCCCCTTTTGAGGAATTTTTTCATGTTAGATGTGCATGTCATAGTTACAATTTAGTAGTAAAGATGGTCTTGACTTGTTTAACCACATTATTGAAGAGGTTAAAGTAGCTATTGCTTTTATATTTAGAAATAAAAATCAAAAAAGAAAAAGAGAATGGGAAAGAAAATGTATAGAATTAGGAATGCCGATTAGGAGAGTCCCAAAAGAAGTTTGTACTAGGTGGAACACTTTGTATGAAGCATTAACTGTTGCTTATGAATATAGAGAGCCTATTACTCAAATGTACAATAAGTATTTTATGGAACTTTATCACCTTAAAGAGGACGATTGGAACCTTGTTCAACATTTCTTTCAGTTTTTAGAAAAATTCTATCATGCTACTT
Source organism: Nicotiana obtusifolia (assembly GCA_002018475.1). Classification (NCBI taxonomy): domain Eukaryota; kingdom Viridiplantae; phylum Streptophyta; class Magnoliopsida; order Solanales; family Solanaceae; genus Nicotiana; species Nicotiana obtusifolia. The sequence continues at coordinate 39,441 of MCJB01051571.1, read as the reverse complement.
CAGAATTTTTCGGACAATATTATCGAACTACTCCTACCATGTTATATTATATAGCTGGAATATCTGATTTTTAAAATTATATAGGCAATACGAAGAAAATAAAATAGCTGTAGAGGCTATGATTGGAAAATTTTAAAAATATTTTTTCCCAATTCCCCAACTTTTTTACATTGCTTCTGTGTTGCATCCTGCATTTAAACTTAAGTTAACTGAACGACTTGTTAGAGAAATATATGCAAATTTAGATATTACACCTGTTGAGACTAATAAATATCCAAGTGTAGAACATGCTTGAGCTAAAGTTTTTTCAGATACCGTGGCTGTTTTCGCAAAGTATAGAGCTTGCGCAGACACTGCTACACCTACTGCACCAATAGTGTCAACCGGTGAAAGTTCTTCTCAAATAGGCAAAAGGCATGCGGGGATGAGCATTTTGGAGGACTTGATCAAAAATTTCTTTCATAACAAGACGAGTACGGGGAGGAATACAACGAGTTCCAAGTCTATTTAATTCAATATCCAAAGAAACTTACAAGTTTTGGAACTCATAATTTATTGAATTATTGAAAGAGTCAAGAATTACAGTTTCCAATACTTACAAAAATGGCCCGAGATATATTAACAATTCAAGCTTCATCAGTTGCGTCGGAGAGCGCTTTTAGCCAATGAAGATTTCAAATTGGAGATCACAGACATTCGTTGAGAGAAGAGGCAATGGAGACAGGAGTTTTATTCAGGGATTGGATCAGAGCAGAGTAAAGAAACTTTGGAATACCAGAACTTTCGCAGGAAAAAGACAAAGCGTATCTTAATCAAATTTTGAGCGACGGAACAAAGTGAAGAAGGGTGTCAAACAGGCAATGAAGTAGAAGATGAAGAAGAACAAGACGAAGATGATGAACCGACACAACAACAACCAGTTCCTAAAGAAAAGCCTACGGCTATCTTAAAAAAATTAGCCAGTATGTTTAAAAGAATGTAATTTTCTACATTAGAATACACTAAAATAAAATTGCTCCAAATCTTGGAATTCCATCACAAGTTCACAACTCTTGTCTTCTTATTTTTTTTAAAAAATTTATTCTTTGCGCAAAAATACTGCAATTAATTACTAGTTTCTAATTGATTCAAATTTCAAGGTTTGAATCTAATTATAAACTTTGAAACTAATTCAAAGTTTGAAAGAATATTATAAGTTTTTTAATTCTAAGTTTGAACTTTGAAACAAACTAAACATTTCAAATATATATACAAAGTTAGTAATATTTTGTTGTTATATTTTCAAAAACTTAAAATTATCTATCACTATAATAAAAGTGCTCCAAATCTTGGAATTACATCACAAGTTCACAACTCTTGTCTTCTTAATTTTTTTTTAAAATTTATTCTTTGCGCAAAAATACTACAATTAATTACTAGTTTCTAATTGATTCAAATTTCAAGGTTTGAATCTAATTATAAACTTTGAAACTAATTCAAAGTTTGAAAGAATATTATAAGTTTTTTAATTCTAAGTTTGAACTTTGAAACAAACTAAACATTTCAAATATATATACAAAGTTAGTAATATTTTGTTGTTATATTTTCAAAAACTTAAAATTATCTATCACTACAATAAATTTGCTCCAAATCTTGGAATTCCATCACAAGTTCACAACTCTTGTCTTCTTATTTTTTTTAAAAATTTATTCTTTGCGCAAAAATATTACAATTAATTACTAGTTTCTAATTGATTCAAATTTCAAGGTTTGAATCTAACTAGAAACTTTGAAACTAATTCAAAGTTTGAAAGAATATTATAAGTTTTTTAATTCTAAGTTTGAACTTTGAAACAAACTAAACATTTCAAATATATATACAAAGTTAGTAATATTTTGTTGTTATATTTTCAAAAACTTAAAATTATCTATCACTACAATAGAATTGCTCCAAATCTTGGAATTCCATCACAAGTTCACAACTCTTGTCTTTTTTTTTTTTTTTTTTTTTTAAAATTTATTCTTTACGCAAAATTACTACAATTAGTTACTAGTTTCTAATTGATTCAAATTTCAAGGTTTGAATCTAATTTTAAACTTTGAAACTAATTCAAAGCTTGAAAGTATATTATAAGTTTTTTAATTCTAAGTTTGAACTTTGACACATACTAAACATTTCAAATATATATACAAAATTAATAAAAGACAAATTAAAAAAAAAACCGGCCGGACCGGACTTGATCGGACCGGAAAAACCGATCTACCGGTAGCCGCGATCACGGTCCGGCTTGCATCATTTAGGACCGGCGGACCGGACCGGTAAGACCGGTTTGATCCGGTCTTGACGCCCCTCCGGTACCGGACCGGACCGGACCACTAGCCACCCTTAGTGTCAGCTATCTAGTTCTAGCCTAATCTTTTGTAGATGAGCAGACTTATTCTTCTTCTTGTAATTTTTGCTTATGCATCTGGTTGATGCGATTAATGAAACTATGAAACACCCTTACTTCATAAAAAAAATAATTGAATTTGCGTAAGCATGCTTAGAAGTGCTACTCATCCATTCAAATTAGATGATATATCCTTTTTCTTACACGATAGTGCTAATCTGACAACAAATCAGTTATTGTATTACCGTTTAATTAGTTAAAGACGTCAAGAATTCTTAAAGATGGTATGTATGGGCCATATTACTTATTTAAACTTGTGACATATTACTGGGCAGAAGACTCAAGAAGAAATTAAGCTTACCTTTTATTTCATAAGTTTGAAGGATCTATGTTAGAGAACAAGGTATCTCTTCATTGTTTTATAGCTGTAAAGTGGTTGTAGATGGCGAAAGTCTACTGGTTGCAGCAAAAATTTAACTATAGTTAATATTGCTTGGACTACATCCAAGCCATTAGGTATTCCCGGGAGAACTAGCGAGATTCAAATGGGCCATTGTATAATACTGGACATTTTGGAGCAAGTCTCATCCCGCAAGAAAATTGTAGCGAAAAATTGGAAAAATGATACAATGAGGAACACAGTTTGTCTTAGGTAAGATGCAAAAATGGATCATTTATATTCTATTAAAATTTTTGAAAGATAAACAATTTATTCAAGCAAGATTGAGATAGAAAACTAGTATAGGCCGACTTAGCTTACTTGAGAGTTCAGTAAAGTAATTAACCAAACAACAAGTAAAAAGTTCGTCAGTCCTTCCTCCGATGTCTCCCGCTCGAGAGGACAGGCCTTCGCAGTAGGGGTGGGCATAAAACCGACCGAACCGAAAAAACTGACCGAACCGAAAATTTTGATTTTTTCGGTTTCGGTTTTTCGGTTTTTCGGTTCGGTTTTCGGTTTTTAATTTTCAAAAATTCGGTTTTCGGTTCGGTTTTCGGTTTTACAAGTTCGGTTTTTCGGTTTAACCGAAAACCGAACATTTTACTTACTTTAACTATATAACTATGAAGCCCAAACTAATTGCTGACCTGGTCTCATCTGAAGCCCACCCCTAATTAGCTAAAATTGAAGCCCAGCCCACTGCCCAAGTACCTAAGTAAAGTAACCCTAACGTTAATTCCTAAGAAGCCTAATCGACCTTCCTCCGTTCCTCTTCCTCAATCCTCACCTCAGTTCTCAGTTCTCAACCTCTTACTTCTCACTTTCTCAGTTCTCTGACCTCAACGACAACACCAAGGCTCAATCGTCGTCGTCGATCATCAGTCCTCAGTTCCTCACCACTCACGAGTCACGACCCAGTACCCACCTACCACTGCCGAGTGCCGACGCCCTCACCAGTCACCAGTACCTCCAAAATTAGGGTTCCGACTTCCGATTGAACTCGCTCATCCTTCTTTCTCAGGTGTCAGGTTAGTGGTAACCTCTTAGCTGCGGCTCCTTGCTAAACTAATTTTGAATTAGAAGGTCTATCAGAAATACATACGGCTCATTCTTCATTTCTTTGTGTGTCCTTTTTTTTTCTCTTGGATAAAAAGAAAGAAAAATTATCAAAAATAATTTTTGATTTTTCTGGTTTCTGGCTTTCTGCTATTGTTTGTACTTTGTAGCATATATGCGCCTTAATTTCTCCTACTGTGCCGATTGCTGTTGCTGTGACGCCTTTTTCCTCCGCTTGTCTCTCATCCTTTTTCCTCAGCAGCACTCTGTGTTGTGTTAGTTAGCAGTTAGCTACTTAGCTTCGTGGTAATTGTGTTGTGTTAGTTAGCACTTAGCTACTTATATATCCTCGAGTGGAAAATATCACCCATATGGTTTAGCACCGGTGGCCGCATTCTTGATTCATTTAGGAGTTCATTGACTCCTCGGTTGGTGCAAAGTCTTGTTTGTGTTCAAGATTGGTTTAGATGTGAGGGTACTCCTATTAATGTCGAAGAAGATTTGGAGTTTCTTGAGCAAATTGAACTTGGTAAGATTTTGTGTTTTATAAGTGTTTTAGTGCAATTTAATTTACTTTGTAAGTTTAAATAAATGACATACTTTATCAAATTTTATTTAGATATGGCAAAGAGCGGAAAAGAAACTTGCATTGTTGACAGAGATACTAGCATTGTTGATGCATAGTTTGAACAAGTGGTACTGGTAAGTTTATTTATCAATTCACACTGGTAATCTTTCCTTTATTTCCTGTTTGATTTGTGTTACTACTGTCTCTATTTCTTCATCCTTTAAATGCACCTGTCTGAAATGTGTTGGGTTGCCTGACTACCTCCTTATGGACCAGTCAGATACAATGAAAACCTACATGTTTTTACCATGCAGGCGAGATGCTTGTTTAACTGTTTAGCTTTTGTTTATTGGTGATGGATTAGCCTAATCTGTTTCATTCTGGATTGCNACCCTGCTAATGCCTTATATATCAAAGGAATTTGTCATTTCAGTTGCTTCTTTTGTTTTTCAGAAATAATACCCTAAAAGCTGTATTCTTAGTTTAATATGTGAGACATCTCAATTATGCAGAGAGCACCTCCAAATGATGTAAATGCAGAGAGCACCTAAGCTGAAAATTGGGTTTATATAATCCGGTTTCAACCAATTAGTTGAAACCGGAATTCTTGAAACAGTTTCTTTTATTGATATTGAAGTTTCTTTTAGCATGTGTTGCTCTATGTGGCCAACACTGATTACGGTCTAGTTCCATCCTTTCGGGTTTCTGTTCTAGGAAGTACTTGCACATTTACAGAGGCCTCAAAAGAGTCAAAGAGACTCTCCCCTTTCTTTTTCTGTTGCATTTTTCTGTACTTGCACATTTACAGATGCTTGTTTAACTGCATGCTTTTGTTTATTGGTGATGGATTAGCCTAATCTGTTTCATTCTGGATTGCTGATTTGCTGTGCATCAACCTGTTATATTTTTGGATGAAATTATAGGTGCAACAGTTTGGATGAAATTCTCTATTGCTGCTTGTGCTGGATGAAATTCTCTATTGCTGCTTGTGCTGCTTGGCGCTTGGCGCTTGCTGATGGCTTGTGCTGATGTGCAGAAGCCAGAACTCAGAAGGATGGCTGATGATGGCAGAAACAGAGACTCGAAAGCCAGAAGGATGGCTGATGAGGCAGCGAATTTTCTGGTTTCTAGGCTATATGCAATACTGACAAGATTTATATTGCTATGCATTAAAACTTAACAAATGTCCTCTGATGGATGTGAACTTGTGGGTTTGTGTCTTTGTTTATGCATTGTGTAAAACTGTAAATGCTACTGTATTAGTGTATTTAATCATTCGAAGAAGCAATGAAGCATACAGTATATAGCCATAAGAGTAAACCGTTTATAACCGACAAAATAAACCGAAAATAACCGAACCGAACTTTGAAAAAACCGCACCGAACCGTAATAACTTTGGTTTGGTTTGGTTATTAAAATTAAAAACCGAAAACCGAATAAATCAAACCGAAATTATACAAAATCGAACCGAACCGATCGATGCCCACCCCTACTTCGCAGGGTCAGAGGAAATGTGGCTCAAGAAGGCTAAAATGACTATATTACTTATCTTTCTATCTCAAAGCCAGTTTAATATTTATATTGTTGATTTTCTTAATATATTTAATATAGCATAGAATTTTAAACAATCCACCGGTCAAAGCATACTTTGTTCGTTATTGCATCTTTTTCCCGTTCCCCTTTATTATTTCGTGCTAGTCAACACAAACCTTTTATTTAATTCCCTCCTACAATTTTATCGCAGACCACGGTTCCTAATTTCCTCCAGAATTTCATACGCACATCTTTTTCTCCTTTTCCTTTACATATTAAAGTGAGATATTTCTGAACTTTTTAAATATAATGTGTGCGTGTGCATGTATAACCTTCACACAAATGTGCCAAAAAACTGTTGAAAATATCAATTAAAATTGCTCAATCATGAAGTTGTGTATTTAAACATATTTCCAAAGCCAGGATACCATAACAAAAAAGCTGCAGCAGGTAACAAATCAAAAGCTCACCAAAGTCAGTTGAGAAGAACCGTCCTGAAGGAGGTCATCATAGGGATCACGACGGCCGGGGATTTGGCTGATTTGAGGATCCCGAAATAACTGAGCGTTGTGCCTATCAAATATCCAGAAAACATAGGGACGCATTGGATAGCTCCACATCTCCAATGTCTTCTTGGTCCTCTCCTGCGTGGCATACACGTGCTCCCTAAACTTCCTATCCCTCTCCACTGGATCCTCCATTAATCTCAATATCAAATGTTAGGATATACCATGTGGTTTGATTATAGTATTATGTTTTATTTTTTGGAATAATTATTTATTTATTTATTCAATTCAATGAAGTCTTAATTTAAATAGATCATTTGTTCATATGTGTGCCCTTTAGTTATATAGTAGAAGATTTAGTGTATGGAGCTTTAGCTCATGCGCGGAAGATTAAATTGTCGGTTCTTATAAGTTATAAAGGTAATGTTCACAATCAAAGATAAAACTGGGCAAAGTATCTTGCTGATTGTAGCATAAGATTAAATTATAATCTATCTTGATTATGGGAATGGTTCAGTTCCAACTTCTTATGCTAGTACATTTTTGTGTATTGAACGGACCAAGTAGAGATAAGTGTTTTTGTGCTGAATATATAAAACTACCTCTCTAGTTCATTGAATGTTCTTATACTCTTAATCTTGATATGATTGTTATGATCAATGTGCTTTGTTCATTATTTTGATTTATTAAAAGGTACGACTCAACTGCGAGTTAATGTATTCCTGGTAAATTGAATAATGGCCAAGAAGTTGATAGAATCCGTGTCTTGACCATTGAGATTGATGATACCCCTTTATGGATGCTTGAAAGTTTTCACGTGAAAACCCTGTAGGTGGATTTTGTATCCGTCACATGAAATAAGTTAAGCGGAAGTATAAAGGATTAAATTAGTCGATGAATTAAATTGTCAGTAATTTAATTTATTTGATTGGTATTTGTAATCTTAACACGGGGAGTTAAATAAGTTTTTAATGAATGATTTCGAAATTAAGCAGAGGAGTGCAATTACAGTTTTCTAGTGGAATAAATTATAATTTATTGTGGTAGGATTAATTCATTCATATTCCGAATTAATACCACAATAGGAAGCCTCGTTATTAAATTTGTGGTCCCTGCTGTGCCTGAATATTCTAGAACAAGGAAATTAAAAGGGGAAATAGTATCCTTGGTGGGTTAGGAGACTGCTACACATTTTTGGTGGGTAGTAGACTCCTACATGTTTTTGGCTACACGTTTTTGGTAGGTATTGGAATCCTACACGTTTTTGGTTAAGGGATGACCTAAAAAATATGGATATATAAAGAAAGCAAAAAAACCCTAAAGGGTGATTCTTTTTGGCCGTTTTTTGCAACACCAAGGAATATTATTCTTGAGCCGAAATACTTGCCACTCAAGTATTATGTTCATAGAACTTCAGGATACACAGCAGAAGATCGTAGACCTGGAGAACACGAACGCTATTGAAGATTTGTGCAACAGCTTCAAAAGGTTAGTGTTACAATCTCGAAATTGATTATATTCGTCTAGTTTACATGTAAGAATATTATCTTGGGTGCTTGCTTCCGCTGCGTTTATATGCCTATTTACTATCATCAAGTTCTCCGCAAATTCCATTAATCCCATCCTTTTCTTGTCCCTGTGAAAGCTGTTTTCAATTAAAATTCCCAAGAAAACAAAAGCATGATATTTAAGTGAAGAAGGGTAGAGCGTCAGACCCATCATCCATCGATTTTTGAACTATGCATCATTGGCCCTCGAATTTCTCCATTATAACAACATTAAAAATCCCAAATCAAACACCAGGTAAGATCAAAAGCAATCTAAGCTAGGGCATAGTGCACTCCCAAATCCCACTGCATTGAACTCCAACCATATCTATGGGTATAAATTTTTAATATATATATATATATATATATATATATATATATATATATATATATATATATATATGTATGTATGTATGTATGTATGTATGTATATATACGCGCACACACCTAATAAATGACAAATTAGTTCGAATAAACGAATTGAATATATGTAATTCATACACCTAAGGTTCAACTTAATTTTGGATTAAGATTAATTAGATTTAACATTATCTATAAATTCACTGAAGGTAAATTCAAGATTCAAAAACTGAAATGTGCCTCTCTACCTTTAAGGTGGGGTAAGACATACTACGCTTCCCAGACTTCACTTGAGATTACACTAGATTTCTTATTATTGTTGCTGTTTGTTGAAAACTGAAATGTGATTTATTACGAAGAAAAATCTATGGAGCAGATGAGAGAGCATAGAGGATGATACGGTACCTTTTGCTGGTCTCTGATTCAGAAAATCGACGAGGCTGCAATTTGGATATAATTCTATAGACCTGCCGCAGATAATTGGAGAGGGTAAAATTAAAAAATAGCCAGATTTAGCGGGCGTTTGGACATAAAAATTGTAAAATTTTTAAAAAAAAGTAAAAAAGTTTTTCAAGTAAAAATGATATTTGAAAATTAGAGTTGTGTTTGGACATGAATATAATTTTGGGTTGTTTTTGGTGCGTGATCTGAGTGAAAATTTTGAAAAACAACTTTTGGAATTTTTCAAATTTTCGAAAAATTCCTAAATTCATCTTCAAGTGAAAATTAAAAATTTTATGGCCAAACACTGATTTCGAAAAAAGTGAAAAATATTTTATGTCGAAACAGGTTCTTACAAGTAGTAAATGAAAAATAGCCACAGTTTCAAAAGTAATCGAAATTTAGCCACTTTTCATATAAAGATAAATCTGAACGAAAACAATATTCAAAATCCGAAAGTATTCCAGCATAATATAATGGAGTTCGAAATTTTTAGATGTGAACTTCCAGCATAATATGCTGGAGTTCATACACAGGTACACTAATCTCTAGTATATTATGTTGGAACATTTCATGTTGCAGCAAAATAGTGGCTATTTTTTAAAGACTTTGCAATCGCGGGCTATTTTTCAATTACCAGTCCGAAAACTAGCTAGCTTTTGCTATTTTCACAATTTGAGTAGCTTTGTGATTGTTCCATAAGGCCCAGTATGCTGGTCATTTCTTAATTGGACTTGGATTGAGATTAGTTTTGTTAAGGGATTTTTACGAAGCTATACACTATATGAAACATTTTAACCTTCCCTACTCAAGTTTCAACTTACATATATACATAAGCATATACAATTTACTAATTATATACATTTTAAAAATTAATTGAGATATCAATTAATCCCGTTTCTCACGTTATATTGTATCTAACGTTACTATCACACTCCCCTCACGTTTCTTAACCCACACTCCCACGCTTCTGAATATCTCTCCCTCTATTAGCGCTTTACTTCCATATTTTTTCAAAAGCTTTTTTATTTTCTCTCTCAAAATTCCTGATTTCTCTCTCAGGATTCTAGGGTTGAGAGATATTATTCGAAATTCTTAGTTCATCAACAATTCCTTCCCTTTCGATGAAGAAGAAGGGAATTCCGACTTAAAAGCCCTAAAAAAATCTACTGAGAGAAGGTGAAACTTCTACATTTGATTAGGGTACTTTCTTACAGGATTCACCCAAAAAAATGGTGAAATCCCGACATGCAACACCAAAGAGAAAGTCTGCTTGCCCTCGTGAAGCTAGGACAGAGGTACGAAAAAAATTGAAGCATGACATGGATTCTACTGAGGGATCGTCATTTGCTAAGCCAGTGAAACGGAAGGACAAAGAAATCGCTGGTGATGATGATTTCATGGATGAAGAAGCGATTTCCAAATCTGCAAAAAAAAAATAAATCAAGATTTCTCTTGCTGGCAAAAGTTCAAAAAGGAATAAGGTTCATAAATCTCTTATACACATACCCAACAGTCTTTAGATAAGGTAATATTGTAGTAATTTCAATATTTGTTTTTTATTTTTAGTAAAAAATCTGTTTTTATGCTCATCCTGATATCTATTTTTTTTTGTTCCTTTATTGTAGAAATTTTGTCTACATTGTGTATATATCTTGTTGTTTACAATTCTTTTCTAAATATTTTTGCAATTACAGATTTGTTGTACAATATTTGAAATAATTTTATTTAGGGTATGTATTTCATGATGTAGTTTGTTTTATTGGTTAATTTTTGTTCTCTTGTAGATATTAGTTGTATTTCTTTGTAAACAAATTGTAGATATTATGTCTAGGGGTTATTCCTCCCCCCCCCCCCCCCCCCCCC
>MCJB01051571.1:7405-28737 GCA_002018475.1 Nicotiana obtusifolia | reverse complement strand
CCCCCCCCCCCCCCCCCCCGATTGTTTTAAATGTAGGTTATATTGTAGTTTTCTTGTTCAATATGTATGTGATTTTTTTGATACATTGTCTACTTTTTGTGTAAACAGAGAAGTGTCAGTTTTATGCAGCTGCATTTAGTTTAATTGTTTTACTTGTTTTTGAATTTGCCATTTAATTGTCTGCAATGTATTAATGTCGTTAGCCTGTATATGTAAATTGTAGCAATATTGTTGCTTTTCAATTGCAGATTTGTTGTATGATATTTGAAATATGTGTTTTTATCAATACATTGCTTAGATTTTGTGTAAAAAGAGGTAATTATTTTACTTGTTTTTGAATTTTTCATTTAATTATCTGCAATGTACAACTGTCATTTCGCCTGTAGAAAATTGTAGCAGTATTGTTGTTATCTTTATTTTTTTGTCTTTAAACATGTTTTATTAACTTATTTTTTCTTTTCATGCAGAATCAGACATTTTTTGCACCACATGATATTGATTATGGCATCACTAGGTTCCAAACATTATTCGACCCTACTGTTCCTGCCCAAACAAGATATTATTGTCTGATAAGGGAAAAAAATTGTTCCGAAGACATGTTTTGGGCACTTTCTTGGCATGCCCAAAATTTGTATCCACGCAATTCACCTTCTGATGAAGTATGAATTGAACACATCTAAGTCTGTTTTTTTCAAGCAGAGATAAAGGGTCAGAGGCTGAACTTTGGGCTGAGGGAGCTTGCTCTTATTACTGGCCTCAAATGTGTTACAAAAGTAATAGACTTTGGGTATACACCTAAATATGATTGTAAACAATGAGGAGTTATTTTCCGAACAAGAAAAAAGTTGAGTAGTCGTACCTGAAACAAATTGTCTGTAGCCGTAGTTGGGTGAATGACGAGGATGCGGTTAGGTTATGTAATCTGTATCTTATAGAGTTCTTCTTCTGTCCTTTAGAGAAAGAGAATGGTTTCATAAACTACTTTTGGTATTAGGTTGACTCAGGGCAGCATGCAAATTTCGCATGGGGTATATATGCTTATTGTAACGACCCAAAATCCAACTAGTCGTGATCGGACCTAACCCAACTTGCTAGGTAAGACAATTAACAACAATCCGATTCAATTGAGATTCACTGAGAAAATAAATGATGAAATAACTGAACTTTTATATAACAACCCAATGATTGGTAGTACAAATCATGACTTCTAAGATTTAAAGTTTACAAAGCTGGTATGAAATAAATACAATATCTGTTTGAAATATACATAAACCGATTAATAATTCTAAAGCTACCAAGAACAAGAGGTAGCTATAACTGGAATGCAGGTACATCTTCAATGCTAGCTCCCCCATACACAGCAACATCAGCTCCAAAATCTGCACGCAAGGTGCAGAAGTGTAATATGAGTATAACCGACCCTATGTACTCAATAAGTAACAAACCTAACATTAGGTTGAAAGCAGTGACGAGCTTTGACAACGGTCAGAGTCCAATACTAATAGCCAACAACAACTCATAATAACATAATAAAAGTTGTATAAGTAATAACCCAAGGATATGATGCTTAGCTCGTTCACAGTTATGGAAAATAGGCATGCTTTTTAAGTATAACAGAAAAAACCCTAATCTTTCACCGAAATCACCAAAATGTGAGTATATTAAAAAAATTATGATTTTTTCCAAAACTTTCAATAATAGATAAAATACCTCAATCTCAGGTAGCATGAGAAAAGTACCTCTCTATGCCTACAAGTCAATGTGCATGTGAAGTCATGGATGTCACAATATCATGTAGCACGAGGAAATGCATCACTATGCCTGTATGTCAAATATACATGTCAATGCAATGCATCACAGTGATGAACTCATGTACTTGTACTCTCAGAGTACTCAATCTCACTGCCTCGCACTCCCACTCATCAAGCTCAATCCCTCAGCACACTCAGTCACTCAGCAATGTGCGGTATCTGCTGTGGTGAGCAGCTCGATCCCATCATATGAATCAATAAAACCTGCGCTCACTGCTGGTATGTCAGACTTCGGAGGGGCGGATCCTGCCCAAGTGCTAATATAAGCCATCATGGCCTGCTGCGGCGTGCATCCCGATCCCATCAATAATAATATATAAAAAGCCAATATGGCCTGCCGCGACGTGCTGCCCGATCTCATCAATCTCACTCATAATTCGATCCCTCAGACCCTAACTCAGTCATCAATCTCTCCAGTCTCTCGGGCTCACAAACCTCATGCCAATCAGCCCAAACAATGGTAATATGATGTGACAACAAATGATAACAGAGACTGAGATATGATATCCAATTGACTGAATATGACTGAGTATGTAATTGCAATTTAAGCAAACAACCCAACAGTAGAAATAACCTCAGTGAGTCCCAACAGAATAAGCATATAGCCTAACATGGTTCATAACATAGATCATAGCTCAATTACTCTAGCACGTAAAATTCATGGATAAAAAAACAAGATAGATAACTACATGGTACCACAGAATCATTCGAGTCATAATTCACACGGTGCACGCCCACACGCCCGTCACCTAGCATGTGTGTCACCTTAAAACCACACACATAATACGTATATTCAGGGGTCCATACCCTCAGCACCAAGTTTAGAAGTGTTACTTACCTCGAACAAGCCGAACTCAATACCGAGCAAGCCAAACAATACTCTAGAAATGCCATCCCGCGCATATCAATCTCTGAACGGCTCGAAACTAGCCAAAACCAACTCAAATAAATCAAATAAAACCAAAGGAAACAAAACCAATCGATAAATTTCAAATCCTTAATCAAAAGCCTCAAAGTCAACCAAAACGTCAAACCCTGGCCCGCACCTCGTAACCCAACAAAACTCATAAAATCTAACAATCCATTAAATTATGAGTCCAACCATACTAGTTCACTCAAATTCGACTCCGAATCGATGCTCAAAACTCGAAAATTCACTTTATGAAATGTTAGACAAAACCCCCCAATTTCTCTTTTGCAATCATCAACTAATTGCCAAAAATGAAGATAGATTCATGAAATATAATTAAAACCAAGTATAGAACACTTACTCCAATCCATATGGTGAAAATCGCCAAAAAAATTACTTCAATCCGAGCACCATAGCTCCAAATATGTTAAAATGGCAGAAACCCCCGAAAATAGAGTACTTATAATCATTGGACGAATTAATGAATCGCTATCGCGGAATTACCATCGCCATTGCAAAGAAGAAAAATACACTGCCCCTAAATACATTATGCGATCACAGCAACAGACTCGCGAACACAATACACAAGGCTGACAGAACTACGCGATCACGGGAACAACATCGCAAACACGAAGAGGTAACAAGCATCCTGCCCAGCTCAGCCCAAACAGTATGCAAACGCATAGAAGCAGATGCGAACGCGATGAAGACCAACCCCAACTCTACACAAACGTGAAGAAGAAATTCACAGCAGACCAAAACACCCTTGGTGATCGCGGCTGACATTCGCGATCGTGAAGAACACCGGAAGCAACAGGTGACAGCAGAAGACTAGCAATGCAAAACCATTCGAAATGATCCGAACCAAGTTCAAAACTCATCTGAGCCCCTCGAGACCCCGTCCGAACATACCAATAAGTCCCATATTATAACACGGACCTACTCGAGGCCTCAAATCACGCACAATATCAAAACCACGAATTGTGCCTCAAATCAAACTTAAAGTACTTTTGAACTTTCAACTTTCAAAACTCGCGTCAAACAAGATCCAATCAACTTAGAATGTACTCCAATTTTGTACACAAGTCCCAAATGACATAACGAAGCTATTCCAATTCCAAACCACAAAATCTGAATCCGATATTATCAAAGTCAACTCTTGGTCAAACTTATGAACACTCCAAACCTTCACATTTTCAACTTTCGCTAATTAGTGCCGAAACCTTCTAGAAATATCCAAATGCAAATCCGGGCATACGCTCGAGTCCAAAATCACCATCCAGACCTAATGGTACCATCAGAACTCCGAACTAAGATCAAATACTAAAAAATCAAACTTGGTCAACTCTTCCAACTTAAAGCTGCAAACATGAAATTCATTCTTCCAAACCGATTCTGAAACACCTGAAAAACCAAAACCGACGATATACACAAGTTATAATACATCACAAGAAGCTAATCAAGATTCCAAATAGCTGAATGGAATGCTAATGCTCAAAATGACTAGTCGGGTCATTACATTCTCCCCCACTTAAACATAGGTTCATCCTCAAACGTGTCTAGAGTCGTTCCAAAGCCATCAAGACACCGTGTAACTGTGACGACCCGGCTAGTCGTCTCATGAGTTACCGCTCTGTTTTCATTTCTGCTTCATTATGCTTCGTTATCCGTATTTTATGTGATCGAGTTCAGTAGTTTATGTTCGGAGTGGATTTGGTAAGAAATGAGACACTTAGTCTCTTTTAAGAAGGTTTAAGTTGGAAAAGTCAATCGGATGTTGACATATGAGTTAGAGGGCTCGGATGTGAGTTCTGATGGTTCGGTTAGCGTCGAGAGATAATTTATGACTTAGGAGTGTGATCGGAATTGGTTTTGGAGGTCCGGTGTAGAATTAGGCTTGAATTGGTGGAGTTAGTATTTTGGTGATTTCCGATTATTAGGCGAGATTTTGATCTGAGGGTCGGAATTGAATTCTGAGAGTTGCTGTAGCTTTGTTATGTCATTTGGGATGTGTGTGCAAAATTTCATGTCATTCGGACGTGGTTTGGTTGGGTTTTTGATCAAAAGAGTAATTTAGAAGATTTTAAAATTCTTAGGCTTGAACCCGACGCGAATTTGGTGTTGTGATGTTGTTTTGAGCGTTCCGAAGGTTGGAACAAGTTTGAATGATGTTATAGGATATGTTGGCATATTTTCTTGAGGTCCCAGTGGCCTCGGGTGGTTAAACGGACTATTTCATCTTTGGAAAAATTACAGATTTGTTTTAGCTTCAGCTGTGCACAAGAAAATTTCTGGTGCGAGTAGTCCAGTTTAGAAGCCCATATCTTGTAATCTATAAGGAATCAGAAAAATTACAATGCATAAAAGTTTTAGCTCTTGTATTCTAGTTTCCATAAAGTTAAACCATTCATGATTTGGATATTCTATGAGAAAGTTATGATTGATCGAAGTTGGCTGGTGGAGCAATTTCGACAGAATTTTCTGATGCATTTCAGAAGCTCATATCTCGGAATATATAAAGAGTTATATAGTGTACAACCTATCAAATCAAAGATCTTCGAGTCTAGTTTCTAAATATTAAACTATTGATCATTTGGATATTTTTACAAGGGGTTATGAGCGTTTTAACAGAAGGTGTACAGCAAGGGAAAATGGTAAGAGGATGTACAACCTACACAGCGCAAGGTACAACTCGATGAAGCCTGGGAAGAATGTTTTTTTAAGTCTTCTTGTCCGTAATTTTGGGTATATTTTCACCCATAGTTTCTCATTTTTGGAGGTTCTTGAAGGACATTAACGAGGGATTCAAGGAGAATTGATTGGAGGTAAGAATTTCGGACCTAAAACTTGTTTATATTGTGAAATCAACCTAAAAAATCATTGAAGTCTTGCTAAAAATGGAAGAAATAGGGCTTGGGATTTTAAAATTCTAATTGGGTATTTGTAGGACCATTTGGGGTCGGATTTGATAACTTTTGATATGTATGAACTCGTTGGGAGATAAGGAACCCGTTGATGTGAAAATTTCTAAGCTTCGAGAAGTGGGCCCGGGGCTCAAGTTTTGCTAATTTCGGAATTTTTGGTATTTTTCGATTGTTTTCGCTTGGGCTTTGTCCTCTCAGCATATTGTGACGTATTCGTTCTGATTTTGGATAGATTCGACGCGCGTGGAGGCCAATTCGAGGGGCAAAGGTGTCGTGGGCTAGGGATTTAGCCGGTTCGAGGTGAGTAGTGATTGTAAATGATGTTCTTAGGGTTTGAAACCCCGGATTGTACATTGTAGTGCTATATTGAGGTGAGATATTACTGGGGATTGTGACTTGGTCCGTCCCGATTGATGATTTTTACCGTGTATTTGACTGAAACTTATTTGTTATCATCATAATTTGGGCTGATTGTCATGTTTGGGCTTCGTGCCAATTATTTGAACCCTTCGAGGATTTTTATCACTGTTTCCTCACTATTTTGACTTATTACTTGAACTCAGTCATGTTGTTTTTACTGTTTTACAACTCAGCCACTTTTACTTAGTTTTGAGACTTAAATAATATTTTAATAATGCTTTTGGGCTGAGAACTACTGTTTTGCTATGCCCGAGGGTCTTGTGATGATTTTCTGACTGAGTGCGGCCGAGGGCCAGATGTGAGGATATACCGAGTGATATGAGGCCGAGGGCCTGAGATACTTTATATACACCACGAGGTGGCTTGATTGATATGCGGCCGAGGGCCTAGATTTGATGCCACGAGGTGGCTTGATATTGCGCTTGGGCCGTAAGGAGCCCCTCCCGGAGTCTGCACACCCCCAGTGAGCGCGGGTACCTATTGTGATGTGAGATATAGCCCGCGGGGCTGATATTGTACTATGTGATAGCTCGAGGGGCTGATACTGTTCCATGTGATAGCCCGATGGGCTGGTATTGTTCTGAGATTTGAGCCCGAGGGGCTGGTACTAATTTGCGATATTGCCCGAGGGGCGGTTTTGTTGATACTGAGCCCGAGGGGAGATCTTCTATCTTTTTTTTTTACTTCACATTATTTACCTGAAAAATTACATGTTTTACCTGTTGAAAGGAGATTTTTTCTTGATTTCTCACTGATTTACTGTTTTCAAATGATGTTTTACTGCTTCATTATAGAATGCCTTGTACTTTACGTGCTTTCTTACTTTCAGTCATTATTTATATTTATTACTCACTGGGTCGGAGTACTCACACTACTCCCTGCACCGTGTGTGCAGATTCAGGCGTTGTTGGTTCCACTCCGGAGTGCTGACTCCTCCCGTCCAGGCGGTGATTCAGAGACTACAAGGTAGCTGTTGGCGTCCGCAGCCCCGTATCTCCCTTATCTTATTGTTTCTATGTTCTTCAAATTGTTGTGCCAGATATTGTATTTAGTAGACTTGTATTAGGATCCATAGTTGCTCATGACTTGTGACACCCCGGTTTGGGCTGTGTCGGGATGGTTTCTATTATGGTTAACTATATTTCCGCGAATTATTGCTATTAATTCATGCTTATATTGTTTTCATGTTAATTAACTGCTTAAAATGAGATTTTGGTTAAATTGGCTGGCCTTGTCTTCACGAGAGGCTCCATCACGACCGGGTTCGGGGTTAGGGTCGTGACAAGTTGGTATCAGAGCCTAGGTTACATAGGTCTCACGAGTCATGAGGGGGATTAGTAGAGTCTCGCGGATCGGTACGGAGACGTCTGTATTTATCCTCGAGAGGCTGTAGAAACTTTTAGGAAAAAACTTCATATTCTTGACATTCTTGTCGTGCGAACTTGTTGATCCGAGCACTAATCTTCTGTTATCCTGTTGTCTCACGAGATGGTGAAGACGCTAGCTACTGGACGAGGTGGATGACCACCAGTGCCACCCACTGAGGCCACCAGAGGCCGTGGACGCGGTCGTGGTCGTGGCAGAGGCAGAGCAGCGAGGGCAGCATCTGTTGATCCACCAGCTGCCCCAGCTCAGGATCAGGCTCCAGCAGCACCAGTTCAGGCACCAGTTGTGCCCATCGTGATTCCGGGTCTTCAGGAGGCCTTGGGTCAGATCTTATCCATTTGCACTGGCCTGGCTCAGGCAGTTTCAGCCACCACAGCAGCAGCTACTTCACAGGCTGGGGTAGGCAATCAGATCCCTGTTGCTTGCACACATGAGTAGGTAGTGCAGGGACTTCAGACACCGGGGGCACCTCCAGCCTAGCCGGTTGCACCAGCCCAGGAGTTCATGGTACCAGTTATGCCGGATGATGAGCAGTGTCGTCTTGAGAGGTTTGGTAGACTCCAGCCTCCGTCATTCAATGGTGCTGAGGGCGAGGATGCCCAGGGTTATAAGTGTCAGCGGATGCTCCGTACAGAAGGGATTCTTGAGTCTAGAGGTGTGGCATTTACCACCTTTCAGTTTTCTGGAGCTGCCTTCACTTGGTGGGAGGCGTATGAGAGGCGTAGGCCGGTTGGTGCAGCGCCCCTTACTTGGCAGCAGTTCTTCGCTCTTTTCTTGGAGAAGTGTGTGCCACAGTCCCGCAGAGAGGAGCTGCGTAGACAGTTGAGTGGTTGCGACAGGGGGGTATGACTGTGTCACAGTATGAGTCGAGGTTTTCTAAGTTGGCTCGTCATGCCGTCTGGATGGTTCCGACAGATCGTGAGAGGATCAGGAAATTTGTTGATGGCCTTAAATATCATCTCCATATTCTTCAAGGAGGTGGTTGATATTGCTCGCGAGATTGAGACGGTTCGTCGTCAGGAGCAAGAGGAGAGGGAGGCCAAGAGGCCTCGAGGATCGAGCAGTTATAGTGGTACTCCTTCGAGGGGCCAGTTTCAGCATGGTAGAGGTCGTTCTTTCAGGCCTGCTCAGTCAGCCCGTCCAGAGTATCGCAGGGCATCTTCAGGTCATGGTTATCATGGGTCGCAGCAGGGCCAGTCATCACTCAGCGCCCTTCCAGCTCAGAGTTCAGCTCGTGCTCCGTCAGCCCAGGGTTCTTCTATGCCGAGTGCATCTGCTAGACACTCCAGTGCGAGGGGTTCCCTTCAGTCCTCTTCTCCAACACCAGGGAGCTGTTATGAGTGTGGCGAGATGGGCCACATGTGGAGGCAGTGTCCTCATCGTGGTGCTAGTTCATCTCAGCAGAGGGGTCAGCTCTCGACTTCTGCTCCAGTTGCTTTACCACCCGCCCAGCCAGCTAGGGTGGAGGTCAGGCAGCTAGGGGTCGCCCCAGAGGAGGAGGTCGATCAGGCGGTGGCCAGGCTCGTTTCTATCCTATTCTAGGCAGGATAGATGCCATTGCTTCAGATGCTGTCATTACATGTATTGTTTCAGTCTGCCACAAAGATGCCTCTGTATTATTTGATCCCGGTTCCTATTCTTATGTGTCCTCATATTTTTCTCATTATTTGGGTACGCCCCGGGAGTTTCTTGCTTTACCTATTCATGTGTCTATCCCGGTGGGCGATACTGTTGTTGTAGACCGTGTGTACCGGTCATGGTGACTATTAGGGGTCTGAAGACACGAGCGGACCTATTGCTATTGAGCATGGCAGATATTGATGTCATTTTGGGCATGGATTGGTTATCTCCATGTCGTGCTATTCTAGACTGTCATGCTAAGACAGTCATTTTGGCTATGCCGAGTGTACCGCGGATCGAGTGGCGTGGTGTGACTGATTATGTTCCTAGTAGAGTGATATCGTTCTTGAAGGCCCAGCATATGGTTGGGAAGGGTTGCCTATCATATCTAGCGTTTGTGAGGGATGTTGGAGCTGAGACTCCTAGCATTGATTCTGTTCCAGTTGTGAGGGATTTTCCCGATGTATTTCCTGCAGACCTGCCGGGCATGCCACCGGACAGGGATATTAATTTTGGTATTGACCTGGTGCCGGGCACTCAGCCCATTCTTATTCCGCCGTATCGTATGGCACCAACAAAGTTGAAAGAATTGAAGGAGCAGCTTCAGGAACTCCTAGATAAGGGGTTCATTCAGCCTAGTGTGTCACCTTGGGGTGCGCCAGTTCTGTTTGTGAAGAAGAAGGATGGCACCATGAGAATGTGCATCGATTATAGGCAACTGAACAAGGTAACAATTAAGAACTAGTATCCTTTGCCTTGCATTGATGATTTATTTGACCAGCTTCAGGGAGCGCTAGTGTTCTCCAAGATTGATCTCCATTCGGGTTATCACCAGTTGAAGATCAGGGATTCAGATATTTTTAAGACTGCTTTCAGGACTAGATATGGTCACTATGAGTTTCTTGTTATGTCTTTCGGGCTAACCAATGCCCCAACAACGTTCATGAATTTGATGAACAGTGTATTTCGGTCTTATCTAGATTCGTTTGTTATTGTATTCATTGATGATATTCTGGTGCACTCGCGTAGTCAGGAGGAGAACGCGGAGCATTTACGAGTTGTATTGCAGAGATTGAGGGAGGAGAAGCTTTATGCAAAATTCTCTAAGTGTGAGTTTTGACTCGATTCAGTGGCTTTCTTGGGGCATAGTGTCCAGCGAGGGTATTCAGGTTGATCCAAAGAAGATAAAGGCGGTTCAGAGTTGGCCTAGACCGTCCTCAGCCATAGAGATTCGTAGTTTTCTTGGGTTGGCAGGCTATTATCGCCGGTTTGTTCAGGGATTCTCATCCGTTGCATCGCCCTTGACCAAATTGACTCAGAAGGGTGTTCCATTTGTATGGTCGGACGAGTGTGAGGAGAGCTTTCAGAAGCTCAAGACAACCTTGACCACACCTCCAGTATTGGTTTTTCCATCAGCTTCAGGTTCATATACCATGTATTGTAATGCTTCGAGAGTTGGGATTGGTTGTGTATTGATGCAGGAGGGTAGAGTTATTGCTTATGCTTCTCGTCAGTTGAAGCCCCATGAGAAGAACTACCCCGTTCATGATTTGGAGCTGGCTGCCATAGTTCATGCATTGAAGATTTGGAGGCATTACTTGTATGGCGTATCTTGTGAGGTGTTTACTAGAAAAATTGCAGATTTTTTTTTAGCTTCAGCTGTGCACCAGAATATTTCTGGTGTGAGTAGTCCAGTTTGGAAGCTCATATCTTGTAATCTATAAGAAATCAGAAAAATTACAAAACATGAAAGTTGTAGCCCTTGTATTTTAGTTTCTAGAAAGTTAAACCATTCATGATTTGGATATTCTATGAGAAAGTTATGATTGATCGAAGTTGGCTGGTGGAGCAATTTCGATAGAATTTTCTGATGCATTTCAGAAGCTCATATCTCGGAATATATAAAGATTTATATAGTGTACAACCTATCAAATGAAAGATCTTCGAGTTTTGTTTCTAATTCTTCAAACCGTTGATCATTTGGATATTTCCACAAGGGGTTCTAAGTGTTTTAACAGAAGGTATACAGCAAGGGAAAATGGTAAGAGGATGTACAACCTGCACAGCACAAGGTACAACTCGATGAAGCCTGGGCAGAATGTTTTTTTAAGTCTTCTTGTCCGTGATATTGGGTATATTTTCACCCATAGTTGCTCATTTTTGGAGGTTCTTGAAGGAAATTAATGAGGGATTCAAGGAGAATCGATTGGAGGTAAGAATTTCGGACCTAAAGCTCGTTTATATTGTGACATCCACCTAGAAAATCATTGAAGTCTTGCTAAAAATGAAAGAAATAGGGCTTGAGATTTTGAAAGTCTAATTGGGTATTTCGAGGACCATTTGGGGTCGGATTTGAGAACCTTTTATGTGTATGAACTCGTTGGGAGATAAGGAACCCGTTGATGTGAAAATTTCTGAGCTTCGAGAAGTGGGCCCGGGGCTCGGGTTTTGCTAATTTTGGAATTTTTGGTATTTTTTGATTGTTTTCGCTTGGGCTTTGTCCTCTCAGCATATTGTGACGTATTCGTTCTGATTTTGGATAGATTCGACGCGCGTGGAGGCCAATTCGAGGGGCAAAGGCGTCGCGGGCTAGGGATTTAGCCGGTTCGAGGTGAGTAGTGATTGTAAATGATGTTCTGAGGGTTTGAAACCCCAGATTGTACATCGTAGTGCTATATTGAGGTGAGACACGCGCTCGATAATGAGCGTGGGATCGTTTACTACTGGGGATTGTGACTTGGTCCGTCCCGATTGATAATTTTTACCGCGTATTTGACTGAAACTTATTTTTTATCATCATGATTTGGGCTGATTGCCATATTTGGGCTTTGTGCCAATTATTTGAACCCTTCGGGGATTTTTATTACCGTTCCCTCACTATTTTGACTTATTACTTGAACTCAGTTATGCTGTTTTCCACTGTTTTACAACTCAGCCACTTTTACTCAGTTTTAAGACTTAAATAATATTTTAATGATGTTTTTGGGCTGAGAACTACTGTTTTACTATGCCCGAGGGGCTTGTGATGATTTTCTGACTGAGTGCGCCGAGGGCTAGATGTGAGGATATACTGAGTGATATGAGGCCGAGGGACTGAGATACTTTATATGCCACGAGGTGGCTTGTGACTGATATGAGACTGAGGGCCTGAGATACTTTATATACACCATGAGGTGGCTTGACTGATATGCGGCCGAGGGCCTAGATTTAATACCACGAAGTGGCTTGATATTGCTTTTGGGCCGTAAGGGGCACCTCCCAGAGTCTGCACACTCCCAATGAGCGCGGGTACCAATTGTGATGTGAGATATAGCCCGCGGGGATGATACTGTTCCATGTGATAGCCCGAGAGGCTGGTATTGTTCTGAGATTTGAGCCCGAGGGGCTGGTACTGTTATGCGATATTGCCCGAGGGGCGGTTTTGTTGATATTGAGCCCGAGGGGCGATCTTCTATCTTTTTTTTTTACTTCACATTATTTACCTGAAAAATTACATGTTTTACCTGTTGAAAGGATATTTTTACTTGATTTCTCACTGATTTACTGTTTTCAAATGATGTTTTACTGCTTCATTATAGAATGCCTTGTGCTTTACATGCTTTCTTACTTTCAGTCATTATTTATATTTATTACTCACTGGGTCGGAGTACTCACACTACTCCCTGCACCATGTGTGCATATTCAGGCGTTGTTTGTTCCGCTCTGGAGTGCTGACTCCTCCCGTCCAGGCGGTTATTCAGAGACTACGAGGTAGTTGTTGGCTTCGGCAGCCCCGTATCTCCCTTATCTTATTGTTTCTATGTTCTTCAAACAGTTGTGCCAGATATTGTATTTAGTAGACTTGTATCAGGATCCATATTTGCTCATGACTTGTGACACCCCGGTTTGAGCTGTGTCGGGATGGTTTCTATTATGGTTAACTATATTTTCGCGAATTATTGCTATTAAATCATGCTTATATTGTTTTCATGTTAATTAACTGCTTAAAATGAGATTTTGGTTAAATTGGCTGGCCTTGTCTTCACGAGAGGCGCCATCACGACCGGGTTCGGGGTTAGGGTCGTGACAGTAACCTTACCATTTACATGCCCGGGGGTGATCCCACGTCACCCTATTCCATGTAAGCCTGACAACACAACATAACTGAAGATCATTACTTTAACCTTAGTCCGTAAATCTTAGAACCCAATTTCCAACATCTGCTATCCTTACAAGACCAGAATCTCGTACCTACGCATTGTATAAGTTTGAGCAAGCTGTATCAACCCATAACCATAACCCAAGTCGTAATCACATGATATACCACAAAAAACGCATACTCGTATCAATAATTTTCGATCACAGTAGCTGCTCAAAACAAACCCAATACTGGTAATAAACTTCATATCAAATAGAACCTCATTCTAAAACCTTTGCACACTGCCGATGATGAAAGAAACATAAAGAAACTCATAACCACTTATCAGATCAACAAGTCATGGAGCCCTCTCTCGTCCGTCAAGAACCAAAGCCAAATCCTATGCCGACTTAGGATATTATTCCTCCATATGTACCATAATCAAATCCAATAGCATCCATGCTAGGTCCAACGATCTTATCTCATCAATACCGCCACTTTACTGACATGCCACACCAATACAACCTTAAGCCACAAACCGTGCAATCTGTGCCACAATACGCAACAATTCAAATGCACCCAACAATAGAACATGACTCAAATGAGAGAACCGTTGCACAAGCTTAGCAAGTACCACCACAACCACAATACTATGAACCCATCTTACATAGTAGAACCAAGATATATGAATCTAACACAAAGGATAATATCCCAACAAAACTCCGCTGCAATGTGTGTCTCCATCCAAACACCGATGCATATGAAATACCTCAAGTCACAATGCTCAAAATCAACAACCACACATAATTCGACATCAAGTACACAAAGCGCGTGACCATAACCATGGAGAAGCGAATGACACAATATACCACAACCCGAAAAGACCATAACCAAGGCGCAATCAACCATTCAACACCCAATTAACCATCTCGCTCGCATTCCGCTACAAGGCCCAAATAGAACCACATCGTGTGTGCATATAACCAACAAATCACAACCCCTCGTAGCATAAAAGAGTAACACATAGAAACATATCGGAACACGAACAAGCTCAACTCTAACCGAATGCCACAACTCTCAACACAAACAATTCTGAGTCAAAAATTTTGACCCGATATAGAATACATATTCTCATTGGGCCTACCAATGGGCCCCCAAATTAACTCCGATCATCCCCAAGTGGATAAATAGTCCTCCAAAAGTCTACAATAATCTAACCATGACGCGTACTACCATCTAGCTAACTTGGCTACATTTTCACAGTCCGCAACCCCGAAACAATCCGCTTCTGAGAACTCCCAGTCTCCAATTCCATGGAACATATGAATCACCATAGCTGATCCCAACTCCACCACTCGAATGACTAACACATCTATCATACATAATCCTCCCCTCGAGAAATACTTCTGTAATTCTTCCATGCCACATAGCAAAATCTGGACATCAACAGTCGATCAACCATGCGAGTACCGTAATACCAATGAAGCATCCGCAAGTCAAAACACAGTACGCCTTTCTGAAATGTGCACCATTCTCAGGAAATACCAAGTAGTAATAACATTCATCTAATCACCTAATATCGCCCATGCTGTCTAAGAAGTCACGACCTTCCCTTCAAAACTGAACCGCCACCTTGTACATGTAAATCTAAATCCAACAGGACGTATCACATCTATCATGCCATCATATGATAAGTACGAGAATATCATAGTCAACTCTGACTCACCAGCATACTTCATACTCAATAAGTTAGGAACCTTTTACTTGATCCCATCTAGTAGAAAATCACAATACGCAACATGCTCCTCATGCCGGTAGGAAATATCCATCTCAAATTATGATTGAAACCACCGAGAACTCTTCGAAACCCATTTGCACATAACCAAGCCTTTAGAACTAAATCTCTCTAACACAACCAAGCCACGCGGTCGCCAAACCCAAAAGTATTGCCACCAAAACACCAATAGAGACTCACTACATCGTAAGTACCCAAAGAACCGATCATATCCAGTACCGTGCTGATCCAACCTACTACCAAGCTGTCCTAATTTTCCGAGTTCCTTCTGAATTACCCCGGAGTTGATACTTCTCCTTGCTAGAACACCATGATCCTTACCCTAAGGCCCATAATCCGCTGTATTCCCATTTAAGCACCCCAAAAGTACCACAATCCAGGCACCCACTCTAAAGAGACCTTCGGTGAATCTAAAGCCGTTTCCTTCAACTTCCTGATACTAAAATATAGAGTCCACAATGATAAAGAAATACCGCAAGTACCGATACCATCCGATGTAAATCTCAGATTCTAGACATATACAAGTCCAGGAAATTCTCAATTGCCATATATAAATCTTGAGTCCATTAGAACCTTCTCGAGAGTCATCCACCTTTCTCAAATCTCAATTGCATAGCCCAAATGGGCCGAACGACCTGTGCCTCATTAGCACGACAACACCCAAAGAAGCAACCCCACCTTAAAGCAACCGAGCAAATTCCTACTCCATGCGCACCACATCCTTCACGAATAACAATTCAATCATTCCATGATTCCCATATACCCATAAAGTGTAAAAAACCATGCGTCCAGAAACTTCCTTGCTTATGCCATCCTCAAAACCAGCCTATGCAAGTCATGACCGATCCACAAGTATGCCTTAGATCGAAACCTATACAACACGTAACCATGTAATCAAATCATCGAGAGCAGACTCCTTCACTTGGCTCAAAGCCATAGATCAAAACATTCGATAGCTCACAAATACCCATACTCTATTATTGCCATAATACCGCAGTGAGATTCAACTAAATCCTTCATAAGCTCATGGACACAAACCATATAATGCCTCAAATTATTTGCTAAGCTCGCATTCATCCTTGTGACGGGCAAGTCAACTTTCTTAGCCAATGCAAACTCAAATCGCAACACCTATACCCACTGGTAGAAAAGAAAGCCTCCACACAACATCATAAGGATCACACATCCGTAGATTACCCCGCAGGTGATAATTCACTTACTTAGCCTCAAACTGACATCTCTCTATACTGTTTCATAGCCACAACTACTACGCAATCACTTAGTCTTCCTGAGTTTGAACTCATCAACAAGACATGAAAATATACTTCGTCCCACCAATGAAATAACATGAAAGAATCCTTCAAAATCCTCATTACTCCAGACCGTATAACACATCCACAGAAATCAAGCACCCAATAGCCCTTTTCGCATCTCAAGAAAACTCTTCTCAACACATTCGAACCATCTGAACACATCTCGTAGTCACATCATACTCATCATATAGCCATCTAACCACTCATGGAGCCATAAATTCCACTCATCGGGACTCTACCGGACATATAGGTCCAAAAGCACGTGCTCACACAATCGAAATAACCGTGCTCAAGCTACAGTGAAAACCCAGCCTCAAGTCTTCCAGACTGGCCCATCATCAACAAAAAAAAAATACATCTCGCACCTCATCCATGGAATCACAAGCCGTCGACGCAGAGCTGATACTGAGCGCTCATGTACGCATACGTGTGAGTGGAAGGAAATCAAAGAGATATGCTTCAAGCTGAATCAATACCTCACGATAAAGAAAGAAAGATGGAAAGTTTATCCTAAATGCCCTGTAGCCTCTCGAAGATAGGTATGGACGTCATCATACCAGTCCGCTAGACTCTACTAGACACTTGCTCATGACTCGTAGAACCTATGAACCCAAAATCTGGACGCAAGGTGTAGAAGTGTAGTATGAGTACAATTTCGACCCCATGTACTCAATAAGTAACAAACCTAACCTTAGGTTGAAAGCAGTGACGAGCTTGGATAACGGTCAGAGTCCAACACCAACAGCCAATAAGAACTCATAATAACATAATAAAAGTAGTACAAGAAATAACTCAAGGATATGATGCTCAGCTTGTTCACAGTTACAGAAAATAGGTATGCTTTTCAAGTATAACAGTAAAAACCCAAATCTTTCACCGAAATCACCAAAATGTGAGTATATCGAAAAAGCTGTGATTTTTCCCAAAAACTTTCAACAATAGATAAGATATCTCAATCTCAGGTAGCGTGAGGAAAGTACCTCTCTATGCCTACATGTCAATATGCATGTGAAGTCATGAATGTCACAATACCGTGTAGCATGAGAAAATGCATCTCTATGCCTGTATGTCGAATATACATGTTAATGCAATGTATCACAGTGATGAAATCATTTACTCATACTCTCAGAGTACTCAACTTCACTGCCTCGCACTCCCACTCATAATGCTCAATCCCTAAGAACAAGAAGTCACTCAGCAGTGTGTTGTACCTGCAGCGGCGCGCAGCCTGATCCCATCATGAAGCAATAAAACCTGCGCTCACTTCTGGTATGTCAGACTCTGGAGGGGTGGATCTTGCCCAAGCGCTAATATAAGTCATCATGGCCTGCTGCGGCGTGACACCCGATCCCATCAATAATATATATAAAGTCATAGGGCCTGCTGCGGCGTGCAACTCGATCCATATAAATAATACATATATAGCCAATGTGGCCTGTTGCAGTGTGCAGCCCGATCCAATCAATAATAATATATATAAAGCCAATATGGCCTACTGCAGCGTGCAACCTGATCCCATCAATCTCACTCACAATACGGTCTTTAGGCCCCAACTCAATCATTAATCTCTCCAGTCTCTCGGGCTCACAAACCTCATGCTAATCAGCCCAAACAATGGTAATATGATGTGATAACAAATGATAACAAAGACTACGATATGATATGCAAATGAATGAATATGACTGAGTATGTGATTGCAATTTAAGCAAACAACCCAACAACAGAAATGATCTCAGTGGGTCCCAACAGAATAAGCGTATAGCCTAACATGGTTCCTAACATGGATCATAGCTCAATTACTCTAGCACGTAAAAATTCATGGATAAAAACAAGATAGATGTGTGTCACCTCAACACCACACACATAACACGTATATTCAGGGGTTCATACCCTCAGCACCAAGTTTAGAAGTGTTACTTACTTCGAACAAGTCGAACCCCATACCGAGCAAACCAAATAATACTCTAGAAATACCATCCAACCTCCAAACGGCTCGAAACTAGACAAAGTTAACTCAAATACATCAAATAATGCCTAAGGAAACAAACTCAATCGATAAAGGTCAAATCTTTAATCAAAAACCCCATAGTCAACCAAAACGTCAAACCCGGGCCCGCAACTCGGAACCCGACAAAACTTGCAAATATGAAAACCCATTCAATTACGAATCCAACCATACTATTTTCACTCAAATCCGACTCTGAATCGATGCTCAAAACTCAAAAATTCACTTGATAAAATTTTAGACAAAAACCCCCAATTTCACTTTTAAAATCATCAACCAATTGCTGAAAATGAAGAAAGATTCATGAAATATAATCAAAACCGGGTAGAGGACGCTTAACCCAATCCATAAGGTGAAAATCGCCTCAAATATTGCTTCAATCCAAGCTCCATAGCTCTAAATATGTTGAAATGGCCGAAACCCCAAATAGAGTACTTATAATCACTGTACGAATTAATGAATCACGATCGCAGAATTACCATCGCGATCGCGAAGAAGAAAAATACACTGCCCCCTAAATACACTACGTGATTGTAGCAATAGACTCGCGAACGCAATACACAAGGCTGATAGAACTACGCGATCGTGGGAACAACATCGCGAACACGAAGAGGTAACCGGCATCCGGCCCAGCTCAGCCCGAACACTACGCGAATGCATAAAAGTAGATGCGAACGCGATGAAGACCAGCCCCAACTCTACGTGAACACGTTCATCCTCATGCGAACGCAAAGAAGAAATTCATAGCAGACCAAAACACCCTTTGCTATCGCGGCTCGACCTTCGCGATTGCAAAGAACACCAGAAGCAACAGGTGATAGCAGCAACTCACCCGAGCCCCTTGGGATCCTATACGAATATACTAACAAGTCCCATAACATAACACGGACCTACTCAATGCCTCAAATCACGAATAACAACATCAAATTCAGGAATCGTGCCTCAAATCAAACTTAATGAACTTTTAAATTTTCAACTTTCAAAACTCGCGCCGAACCTTATCCAATCAACCCGGAATGAACTCAAATTTCACACAAGTACCAAATGACATATCAAAGCTATTCTAATTCCCGGAACTACAATCCGAATCCGATATCATCAAAGTTAACTCTCGGTCAAACTTATGAACATTCCAAACCTTTAAATTTTCAACTTTCGCCAATTAGTGCCGAAACCTTCTAGAAATATCTAAATGCAAATTCGGGCATAAGCCCAAGTCCAAAATCACCGTATGCACCTAAGGGAACCATCAAAACTCCGAACTGAGATTAAATAGTAAAAAGTTAAACTTGATCAACTCTTCCAAGTTAAAGCTTCAAACATGAAATTCATTTTTCCAAAAAAATTTCGAAACACCTAAAACCAAAACCAACGATACACATAAGTCATAATACATCATACGAAGCTAACCAAGACTCCAAATAGCTGAACGGAATGCCAAGGTTCAAAATGAACGATCAGGTCGTTATAGTTATACACATTTGCTTCAGTCTGTTAGGCTTAAGTTGACCCCACCGTGCATTTTATCTTCTTTGAGTTTTTTTCCTTGCTATGCAAATCTGGTTGTATGAGTGTTGTTCTACAGTTAATACAAATATTGCTACAAGGGTTGGCAATTTGATCTTTGTATCCTTAACTACACAGCAACAAAGGACAAGGTATGGATTTCGCATTGGAAGAGAGGATGATCAAATCATCCTGGATCAGGGTAAATTTTGTACATCCATTTATGGTAACACAAAATATTAATATGTTTAACACAACAATTTCACATGTTTAGGGTACATATAATATAAATACGAATTATATCCATAAGTTGATTAACTCCCTTATATTATTGTTTCACTCAGTTCACCAGCATGATTGAAGCCCCGAAAGAAGTATCTTGACTGACTTTTCCAACAAAGTTGACTATGTGGTAGAAGAAGCTGAAACGCTGGCCGAGCATCCGAGAAATGCTCCATCTTCCTCTGGCACTAAGCAGTCTATTGGAAGAGATGACAAATAAGAGATTATGCAAGAACTAAAAAAATTAAGAAAAGATGTTGATAAGGTAACAACTTCTGATATTGCAAGTTTTTGCGGTAATTTATGTTATGAAAAATATTTCTTTAACTCCTTTAATTTTTTTCCTTAAGTCGGTTTAGGCCTTGGATTGTTCAAAAAAGAGGTATACCTCATTTTATGTTTTTAGACTTGTTTATATATCTGTAAGCCTCATCTTATTAGCTACATTCTAAGCTTTTTTTTATTTCTAGGTTTTTGAAGAACTAGGTAGCATGCGAGAGCTATTTAGTGATTCCATCAAGATGGTGTTACAGGAAATCAATAGTCAACATGATATTAACATCGATGCTAAGGTATCATTTAAAATAGTCCTTTTGAATTAAAAAAAGTCCACTAGTTATGTTTATATTCGCATTCATAAAGCTGTCTCCTCAAAAGATTTGCTTGCATGGTAGTGAAAGTTATGGGAAAAAATGTTGAGCATTACCAAGCAGGGAACACACAAAGTATCATGGCAGTAGCGCAAAACAAGTGTTGGCAGCAACACTAAAACAGGTATTTGAACAATTTTAATACAATTTAATGACATGAGTTACATACGTTACACATATTACTAAATTATCAACAACTTTCAGAAAAAATCATCTACATTATTGTTTACCCTGAAAACCGGATAACAATTGAATTTGTTCGTGGTGCTAAGGATCCGTGAATCAATTTGATACTAAATAACAATATGGTAAAGTCCTCGTATGAACAGTGTAAATGGTATCAAGCAACTAGAAAAGTGATCATAAAGTTGAGAGAATCTGATCTCCCTTCATGGAGTACAAAAAATGCCTCTTATAGGCCCAAAGCTAGAGTTCTAAGTACGATAAATAATTGATTATAAGATAAATCCCCCAAAATACGGGATAGAATTTCCTCAAATCGTGGCACAACGGCTAAGACGGTTGAGATAATTAATCCTGGCGAAATATTCGGTGAGTGGCGGGATATGCGGATCGAGGCCGGTCTTTTAAGC